>PIJE02000941.1:16197-37427 GCA_002895965.2 Coryphaenoides rupestris | reverse complement strand
CGCAATGACGCGTTCCCGTGGGGGCTGCTCCGTTAATTCGCGGTTCTGATGGGGTGCGCTGTTAATTCGCGGTTCTGATGGGGGGGGTGCGCTGTTAATTCGCCGTTCTGATGGGGGGGTGCGCTGTTAATTCGCCGTTCTGATGGGGGGGTGCGCTGTTAATTCGCCGTTCTGATGGGGGGGGTGCGCTGTTAATTTGCGGTTCTGATGGGGGGGGGTGCTCCGTTAATTGGTGGGGACATGTCCCCAGCGTCCCCACTAAATTCTACGCCCATGCTCGGTACCATGCGCAGTTTCTATTAAACATCCATAAACGACAACTCGGTTGCATCTCTTTATTTCAATATTCCTTGGCTCAGAATATTACAAGGTTAACGTTGCGTTGCCAAAGTGGTATCGGTGCGGTTGTATCGGAGTAGTTTAACGGGAGTAAAAGTAAAAAGTTGTCAAAAAAATAAATACTCAAGTAAAGTACAGACACCTGAAAAATCTACTTAAGTACAGTAACAAAGTATTTGTACTTCGTTACTTCCCATCACTGGGTGCAGCTAATGACCTTGAAGTCCACAAGCTTTTGACTGCACATCTAAAAAGGTGTATGTACAGTATTTGGCCGAGTGACCTGGAGAGTCGCACCGGCCATCTCCACAGAGCACAACCTCAGCTTCTCGTGATTTCATGGTGGTTATTAATGCACTCTGTTCCTTGATCCATGCCTTTTCAATCACAGGAAACATAAACTTCTTCCTCAGTTTAGAGTATGTATCTTCACTAATTGTTTTGAGGTTCATGTTACGACAGAACCATTCCAATTTTTCTAAGTGGATCCCACTGAAGAACACTTGACACTGCGAGAAGGTTGCCTGCTCATTTTGTCCCACTCAGAGTAGGCTGAGACTGCCATCTGTAATTACAGCTATTAAAACATGACAGCTCTAGTGTTAACTGTGATCCTTCATTTTGCAGCTCTTTCATTTCCTCCTTGACAATCAAGGAGCCACATTTTAAACAGTGCTTTAGCATCTGTTTTAACTGACTCTCAAAAACAAGAAAAAGCGTCTTTTGCCTGGGGATCAGTTGAGGCTTGTGATTCCTGGGTGCTTTGAGAGGGCTCAGAAGACCTTGCATTGTACTCTGGGGCTCCTCGCTTGATTCATCATCTGAAAGGAACATATCCTGTGACTGACAGTCTTCCTCTTGTTGTTTTTCCAGCATAAATATGATCCATAGTTATCGGGTAATGGACATCTTTCGGCCACTGTACAGCTGCATCCGATGTGCTGACATATGTTTGAGTTGCGGCATCGGTCGTAGTTGAAGAAAACTGGACACTTACAGATGGTAGGACTAAATGAACCGGTGAGTTGTCAGGTTCCTCTGTGTCCGGGGTCGTGTCCGATGGTTCACACTCAGAGCCTGTGACGGGGGAAGCGGTTGTTTATAGTCTACCAGAAGAGCATCCAGCGTCGCCTGTGTGTCGTTTCTCCCAGCATTTTTCGCTTGACAGCCTGGGGCGTTTAGGCGCCTTGTGAGAGAAAATTGTTGGCACGGCATTTGGTTTCAACCTTCGTTTATAACCGCCAGCCCCTGTTGGCTCCTTTAGCAGCTGTGGTCGACAAAATGACTCAAAGGCATCAGGATAGAAGTGTCGAGAACATAAACGCGGGTCCTTAGGAAGTTGTGTTCGTCCACAGGCTTTCTCCCATTCAGCTCTCCTCTTCTTCTCACTCAGAAAGCAGTGAACACTTACGTAGCTGTTTTTGTTGCCTTTTGATTGGAAATTGCTACCAAAAGCAGCGCAGTGCGGCATTGTTTCTACTCTTCAAGTGTAAAAGAAAACGTAGCCACAAACAACTCACTTTTGCCTGTTCTTCTAGTCTCGAGTGCAACCAAATTACATCATCGTCCCAGAATGCATTGCGCAGGTAAAATTATGGCGACCTCCGTAGGTCAAAAATATAGTAAACATAAGATTTTTTAAGTAATTAGGAGATTTCACGCGTCACTAACAATTAATTTTAGTAGAATAGGGAAATAACATTAAGGCCAACAAGTGCTAATGGTCAGGGTTCCTTTGAACAAAATCCAGTGTGAACGCTAACCGCACCAAATGAAAAATGCACCCCTGAATTGGACCGAGTCTACCGAACTATAGGTGTGAAAGCGCCCTAAATGGTACTGGGTCAGAGTAAATGAAGATGGAACAAATCTAAGATGTATATTATTTGTGTGTCCTTTTGTGGATGTGCCAACATACAAATTACTGTTGAAACGTACAAGATATTCCTTGATCATGTCTTCTGCATCTTCTCCCAGGAAGATGATGAGGGCTTTCAGGACACACTCCCTCCGAAGATGAATGTCCTCAGTCTAGGACAACATAATCTTGATTAATTTTATTTTTCCAAATCTCTGAAGACACACATCCTTAATATTACAGCTAAACACCTACACTCGCTTCATTTATAAACAGATGGACATTTTTGATACCAGAGTTTCATAAAAAAAATAGATTTGAATAGCTGAAAACATTCCCTGCATATGAAAGACACAATATGCATCGGTTAGTGCAGTGGTTCCAAAACTTTTTCTTTGATATAGGAACATTGTAAGCCCCCCCACCCCCCCCACCGCACCGACCCCAAATGGGTTGTACCTTCTTTGTTTTGAATGAATTGCATTATAATATATAAACTCTATAAAATATTAGTTTTTCTTTCTAAAATAATTACGTATCACTTCACTTTTCCACTTCACAGTTTATTGTTCAGTTTGTTTTACTGAAAAAAAAAAATCAATAATAAAATCAACTTCCAAAAAGATTGGACTTTCGATTGCTTTCAAGTAGTGCTTTCAGACATATTAATTGCATTACATTCTTGAATATATGTTCAAGTAAAATTAACAAATGTTTAAATTGAAGTTAGGAACAACTTACATTTCCCCATTTAACACTCAAATTGAATTAGTGTGCAAGAAAAAACAAAACCCTACATATAGAATAATGATCAAATGATCAAAAACAAGATGTGCAAGTTACTCAGTGCTTTCTCTGCATAGATCACATTCCTATTCATAGGCACATTTCAATTCCTACATGTAAATTGCTTTCTGACATATTCATTTGTAAATACAAATTAACTTAACAACTCAAACAAGAAAATAACTTGTCCAGCAATGATTGATGTGGATTTACTTTGTTCTGCTTACTTTCAATAAAAGCTTTTTGTGACATACAAGAGTGCCACAATTTAGTTTACCCTGCTCTTAGGTTCTTTCACACTGAAATATAAACAAGATGTGCAAGCTACTCAAGCTTTTTCTGCATGGATCATATTCTTTTTGTAGCATATTCCTATTCATAGGTACATTCCTATTTCTACATATCAATCAGTGACTGGTGTGGGCTTGCTTTATTTTACAAATTTTGTCAAAGCGGGTTTGCTGGTTAGAGATAGGCACTCTGTTAATTTTCAATGTTCAACTTTGATCTGTATTTGGTCTTGATTGCAGCAACTGCAGAAAACCCTGTTTCACATAAATAGGATGTGGCAAAAGGCAACAGTATGCCCATAGCTCTTTGGCCTAGTAGTGGGTAGTCTTTCTCCACTCCAATCCAAAACACAGCCAGTGAATTGGATGTGAACTGTATTCTCCTTGTTGAGTCAGATGTCATGTCAATGTACTGCTCTTCCTCTGTGGTACTGAGGTCTGCAGGTGCAGTGGCTTGAAAGGGGTCTTGTATCCAGTCATATTTTGCAGAATCCTCAGGGAAGTACTTCTGAAAGTGCTTTTGCAGGGATGAGATATAAGCCTTCATACATGGAATAATTGTATTTTCCAGCTCATTGTTGTCAAGGAATGCATTCAGGTTTTCAAAGGAGTCCACACTCCCCTCTGCAAGTCTTCTCTCCCACATCTTCAGTTTTTTTGTAAAAGATGTTATTTTGTCTGAGCTGTGGAAGATGAGTGTTGGTGCCTTGCAACTGTAAATTCAGTCCATTGAGCTTCTGAAATATATCACTGAGGTAGGCAAGCTTCTGTAAGAAGTTTTCATCATGAAACTTGTGGGCAAGGTCATTCCCTTCTTCAGTCAAGAACACTGATCTCATCCCTCAGCTCAAAAACCCTGGACAGTACCTTCCCTCGTGAAAGCCATCTGGACTCACTGTGCCACAACAGAGCTGTGTGCTGAGATCCCATTTCTTCACATATTGATGATAAGATTCTCGATTTCAGGGGTCTGGTTTTTATGTAGTTGACTGTTGTGATGACATCTGTCAACACTGAGTTCAGTTCAGCTCTTTGGAGGCAAGTGCCTGTCTGTGAAGCAGGCAGTGTGTCCACTGTGCTTTGGGAGAGACGTGTCTGATGAGAGCTTGCAGTCCGTTGTGTTTCCCAGCCATCGCCTGAGCCCCGTCTGTGCAGACTCCCACACAGTTCTCCCACTTCAGATCTGCCTCTTTCAAATAGGTGTCAATTATTTTGAAAAGTTCTTCTACAGTGGCTCTGTTATCAATATACCTGACGTATGTTATTAACAAACTGTCTTTATTACTGTCCGTTGCCTCATCCATTTGTAGAGCAAAACGACCGTCTTTTATCTTTTCAATAAGCTGCTCTTCCATGTCTGCAGAGAGGTCACAGATACGCCTTGAAATAGTGTTGTTTGACAACGGACATACTGTCTGCCGCCAGTATTTTAAGACACACAACGCACTGCGGTCTCTCTTCTTGGCCGACCATAGTGCTTGTAAAGCCCAGGGACAGATATGCCTTGTCATATTTTCTTGCTTTTACCTTTTTTTGTGCCGTTGTTGTGGTGGTCGCGTCGCCTGTTACAGCTGTAACAGACTTGCCATCTGATTTGCGCTTTACACCAGTCACAAAACTGTCCATCTTGGTACATTGCTTCCTGCCTATCTCTTATCTTTCTCCCGCTCTCTTTCTGTGTCGCTGTGTGTCTTTCTCTCTGCTCCGTTAGTCGGTCTGTAACATGAGCGCTCTGGGGGGCGTGGTTGGAACACAGTGCATTTCACATCGGTTCCACTTGATTTCTTTTTATTTTCAACCATATTATAGTGCCTTATCTTTACAACTTGTTTGCAATTGTATTTGTTCTAATTTTATTTTATATTGTTTTACCGGTGTGTGTGTGTGTGTGTGTGTGCCTGTGTGTCTGTGTGTGTGGGTTGGTGATGAAGCCGCGCCCACCCTGTAGTTCCACTGCGCCCCCCAGTTTGGGAACCACTGGGTTAGCCCATGTTAATGTGTATATAAAAAGGATACAGAAAATGTGACACCCCTCTTCGCTACCAAGGAAACTCATTTGACAACATTTGATGATATGGATCTACACTGAAAAAAGTGTTACTTTGGATCAAAGTAAAACATTTGCATCAACTTGTTACAGCTACATTTTTTAGTTTTTCTCAAATTAAAAAAACCCAGTTTGAACAAAGCAAATATGTGTAGTAAAGTTAAATCAAAAAATGTATTAAAACCAATGAAACTTTTCAAATATGAAATCATAATTTCTACTTGTTAAAGCAAATTTTTTGTTTCTCTGAAATGAAAAAAATCTGTTTGAACAAAGCAAATGTAGGTAGTAATGTTAAATACTTTTTTTTATTTTTATTAAAAACTGACATTTTTCAAATATAATGAAATCAATGTTTTTTCTCGCTTTGCATTAACGTGTATTTTCACCTTGGCTTGAGCCAAAATCTTACAAAACTACAAAGTAATGCTTGACTGTAGGCAAGACACACTTGTCTTTGTACTCCTCACCTGGTTGCCGCCACACACGCTTGACACCATCTGAACCAAATAAGTTGACCTTTGTCTCATCAGACCACGGGACATGGTTCCAGTAATACATGTCCCTAGTCTGCTTGTCTTCAGCAAACTGTTTGCGGGCTTTCTTGTGCATAATTTTTAGAAGAGGCTTCTTTCTGGGACGACAGCCATGCAGACCAATTTCATGCAGTGTGCGGCGTATGGTCTGAGCACTGACAGGCTGACCCCCCACCCCTTCAACCTCTGCAGCAATGCTGGCAGCACTCCTGCGTCTATTTTCCAAAGACAACCTCTGGATATGACGCTCAGCACGTGCACTCAACTTCTTTGGTCGATCATGGCGAGGCCTGTTCTGAATGGAACCTGTCCTGTTGAACCGTTGTATGGTCTTGGCCACCGTGCTGTAGCTCAGTTTCAGGGTGTTGGCAATCTTCTTATAACCTAGGCCATCTTTATGCAGAGCAACAATTATTTTTTTAAGATCCTCAGAGTTCTTTGCCATGAGGTGCCATGTTGAACTTCCAGTGACCAGTGTGAGAGCGATAACACCAAATTTAACACACCTACTCCCCATTCACACCTGAGACCTTGTAACACTAACGAGTCACATGACAGCGGGGAGGGAAAATGGCTAATTGGGCCCAATTTCGACATTTTCACTTAGGGGTGTACTCACTTTTGGTGCCAGCGGTTTAATGGCTGAGAGTTATTTTGAGGGGACAGTACATTTTGACTGTTATACAAGCTGTACACTGACTATTTTACATTGTATCAAAGTGTCATTTCTTCAGTGTTGTCCCATGAATAGATTTAATAAAATATTTACAAAAATGTGAGGGGTGTACTCACTTTTGTGAGATACTGTAAATAAGATTCATATATAAAAATAAAATGTAAATATAAAATGAAATAATACCGTCCAAAAATCATAGCTCCAACAAAAGGGTCCTCACCCCTCAGAACACATTTGAAATGACAATTGGTGGCAGTAAGGCTGGATTCACATTGGGTCTGGCGCTCCATTCAATTAATGGTGGTAGTGCATTTAGGCTGTGTGCGTTTAGCACACACGCACACAACCACCTACTCACACACAGACACGCACACAACCACCACCTCACAGACTCACACACGCACACAACCACCTACTCACAGACACACACACTCCTGTACTTGCTACATGTTGAGGACCGGGTGAAAAGACCCACAAAGTGAGGACCAGCAGTTCTAGCTCACATTCAATCACAGAAATATAAATTCTGGACACTTATCCCAAACACTCCCTTAGACTAATTGGAACACTAACTTTAGTCCTTGGTCCTTGGACTGAGGACCAAGCAGTTTGTGTTTTTATTGAATAATTTAACTATACTTGATCTGGGTTTATTGAGCTACTTTTGATATTTTATTGCCAAATATTTAGTAGTGAATAAGCAAACCAGGGAATATTATGATTCATTTTCTTAAAATATTAGAAAAACAGTAATGTGTGACATTACTAATTCCATCTACAAAAACACTAATTTTTTTTGATGTTTTTCATACAATGCAGCATTGACATTGAAGCCCACACCAGGACTGTTAGCATAGCAACAGATCTGGTTCAAACCTCAGTCATTTTTCTCATGAACTATTGATTAAAAAAACATTGTTTTACTTGAAATATATGGCTCTTGGTCGTAAGTGTTACGGTTTTAAGAAAATATCTGGAATATGGTTAGGATGTGAAATTATTTAGACCTTTTGTGGTGCGGGGATGGCTGATTCAAGCAGCCGCACCTGCCCTGGATCAAGCTGATCAGACCCAGGAGCAGGGGGTGGCTGCGTACCTGGTGTCCATCAGGTAGGCCGGACCCGGCCCCGCCTCTGGTGTAATCAATGGACAGGTTAAATTGGCCATCAAATGTCAGAATTCCATCTGCTCTCTAGCTTGTAAACATCTTGCCAACTCCCTGTTATAAAAGATATGCATCACCATCTCTACCCTGTGACTGTGTCGGAGGGCCCCAGAAAAAGGCCTGTGGCAAGGTTGGCCTGTAGCAAGGTTAACCATTACAATGGCACCCAATGCAGGGCTTCTCCGGCACAGGGAACACAGGAGGGCAAGCCAGTCAGCATACTGGAAGAGGGCAGCCAACTGAACAGCATCTAGCAGCAGCGTCCTCCAGCAGTGCCAACTGGTAGCCTCAACCTCTCCCTCCAGAGCCACTGGAGTTCCCAGCTCTGAGCTGGATGCCCAGCTGAATATCTTGGCAACAAAATAATTTTTGAGTACAAGAATTAACAGTAGTGCACACACCTGGCATATATAATCATTTTAATATAGTACCTATATCCTAAATACAGATACAAGAAAAAAATACAGACAATATTGAACACTCAACACAAAACCAACAACAGCCATTATTCAGGAGTTGCTCTAAAAAAAAGTATCAACCTCTCTCTACCTCTTATTCTACCGGTCAAGCTCTATCTGTCTTTTTCTACCTCTCTTTTTCTACCTGTCTCTCTCCCTCTCTTTTCTACCTCTCTCTCAATCTCTTCTTCTACCTGTCTCTCTCCCTCTACCTGTCTCTCCCTCTCTTTTCTACCTCTCTCTACCTCTTTTTCTACCTGTCTCTCTCCCTCTCTTCTACCAGTCTCTCTCCCTCTTTTTCTACCTGTCTCTCTCCCTCTTTTTCTACCTGTCTCTCTCCCTCTTTTCTACCTGTCTCTCTCCCTCTCTTTTTCTACCGGTCTCTCTCCCTCTCTCTTCTACCAGTCTCTCCCTCTTTTTCTACCTGTCTCTCTCCCTCTCTCTTCTACCTGTCTCTCTCTTTTCTACCTGTCTCTCTCCCTCTTTTCTACCAGTCTCTCTCCCTCTTTTTCTACCAGTCTCTCTCCCTCTCTTTTTCTACCAGTCTCTCTCCCTCTCTTTTTCTACCAGTCTCTCTCCCTCTCTTTTTCTACCAGTCTCTCTCCCTCTCTTTTTCTACCAGTCTCTCTCCCTCTCTTTTTCTACCAGTCTCTCTCCCTCTCTCCTTTTCTACCTTTCTCTCTCCTTCTCTCTTTTTCTACCTGTCTCTACCTTTTTCTACCTGTCTCTTTCCCCCTCTCTTCTACCTGTCTCTCTCCCTCTTTTTCTACCAGTCTCTCTCCCTCTTTTTCTACCAGTCTCTCTCCCTCTTTTTCTACCAGTCTCTCTCCCTCTTTTTCTACCAGTCTCTCTCCCTCTTTTTCTACCTGTCTCTGTCCCTCTTTTTCTACCTGTCTCTCTCCCTCTCTCTTCTACCAGTCTCTCTCCCTCTCTCCTTTTCTACCAGTCTCTCTCCCTCTCTCCTTTTCTACCAGTCTCTCTCCCTCTCTCCTTTTCTACCAGTCTCTCTCCCTCTTTTTCTACCAGTCTCTCTCTCTCTTCTACCAGTCTCTCTCCCTCTCTCCTTTTCTACCTTTCTCTCTCCCTCTCTCCTTTTCTACCTTTCTCTCTCCCTCTCTATTTTTCTACCTTTCTCTCTCCTTCTCTATTTTTCTACCTCTCTCTCCCCCTCTCTTCTACCTGTCTCTCTCCCTCTTTTTCTACAGTCTCTCTCCCTCTTTTTCTACCAGTCTCTCTCCCTCTTTTTCTACCAGTTCTCTCACCCTCTTTTTCTACCTGTCTCTCTCCCTCTCTCCTTTTCTACCTGACTCCTCTCTTTTTCTACCTGTCTCTCTGTTTTTCTACTTCCCTCTACCTCTTTTTCTACCTGCTCCCTCTACCTGTCTCTCTTTTCTACCTGTCTCTCTCTCTCTCCACCACTTTCTTAGCATGTCTTCTCATCCCAATTTCCTGCTTCTTCTATCTCCCTCCATCCTCTTCCCATTCACCCTACCTCCTAATGGCTGTGCTGCCTTGCTCGTAGGCTCAGCTTTCTCTGGATTTTAACTATTGCATTGTGGACATAATATTTAACATCTTTCCATGTTCGATTACTAAGGACTGGAGACTCTTTCCCAATACAAAGCATGCAGTCTGTCTTTCCTGGCACCCTCTTTAGCGCGATGAACTTGGCCATGCTTCGCTCGACTGCAGTCCTCTCCTGGTCAGTCCAGGGTCTCTTTAATTGGTGTTTTTGGAGCATCTATGAATCAGAAAAACAAAGTGGTTGATTAGAGGATAGGTTTACCATTTTTAAACTCTGACCTTGAAAATGTTGATTACAATAATCTAAATTTGTATAAAGCATAGTCTCACTTTGCTGTTGAGAAAATTCCTTTGCTCCTACATCTTTCCATAAGGCTTAAACAATTAACCTGGCCGGTTAATGTTCAGGCCTTCGATAAGTGTAGTCAATCTCCTTTTAAAAAATGGGGAACTCCCAGTAGACATTCATGTACATGAAAAAACAAATTGTCACAATTCTTTGACTTTATTTTGCAAGTGTGCAATATTAAGTGTGCAAATCTGCTGTCTTGGCTTAATCTCCACATGATGCATGAAGCAAATCTACATTTCTTAAATGTGATTTAAAATATAGTTGCAAAAACATAAACAGACATGAGGGACTACACTGAGTTCCTAATTATTGAAAAGGAGATTTAAAAATGTTACTGTAAATTTCTACCGCTGCTGCTGAAAATACTTCTACTTCTATCAGTAGCTGCGGTTACACGGATGATATTTCTCAATCTGATTGAAATCATTCTGATTAGAGATTCCAACTGAACTGTTTGCATGGACACAAAATAAAGTGATCGGATAAGACGTGCATTTAATCAGAGTATAACTTTACAGCAAGTGTAGCGGTGGGCTTCTGCGTTGTGTTGCGATAGGAAAGATGCTGTGACCCCGGGATCTTTTTATGGACGAACTCTGTTTATGCTCATGAACTAATAAGAAGACAGAACCACCACCTTAATTCTACTGCCGCCCGAAGTGTTTACATGGTTATTAGGCGCTAATATTTTCCTATTGAACGGATTATCAAAGGATTAAACCACCACCCCTCTCAACCTGATTGGAAATTACTTCAGATCCGGCCGGATTGTGCCAGTCTCTTGATGGAGGTGGTTAGATGAGGCATGTTTCTTCTGATTGGGCTATTATTCCCATTATTAGTGGAATATCAGGGTCCAACACAGCCACTGATTATACAACTGCTGCCAAGTCTGTTTCTTCAACTTTTGCAAGTACTACTATGACAACTACAGCTTCAATAACCAACTCTTTCAAAAACTTCTAGAATTAGCAGAGGATGGGTCACCGCCCCAACATTCACAGGAAGGTATTCTGCACTTGGAGACAACGCCACTTCTTACACTGGCCCATCCTCTTATAATTCTAGGTACACTTAAGTAACCACCTAGAAACAAACTACCGACCTAGCAACACCAACGCACCCACCTTGAAACAACTTAGTAATCACAAAGAACACCTTAGTAATAACACTTTAGTAATGACCCTGCAACACCATTGCAAACACGTAGTCCAATCAATCACCTAGTCCCAGTGACTTGTGCTTTGTCAGTAAGCACCACTTGTATTTCTGTAAGAGGATTTTCTGAAGACAATATATCTTACCATCATCATTACGTCCTCTGTTAGTTGCAGTCTTCTTTCGCCCCTTAACAGGGGGTGTTGTGATGTGTAGCTCCTCTCCATCTGAGAAATCTGAAATTAGCAGTACAGTGAAAGTACTGAAGACCCGATTCAGACCACTTCACTTGTGTTTATATTGCCTGGACTCACCCCAATCATAATCATCATCATGTCCTTTAGTTGCAGTCTTCTTTTGTCTCTTAATAGCTGGTCTTCTGGCGGTCTGTTGTCGCACCTCTCCATCTGTGAAAGATGATGTTTTAGTAGAGTGAAGTACCAAAATCTTCATCTGAGAAGGATGACAATAGTACAATGAAACAGTCCTGACCTCAGACTGAGAACATTACTTGTGTTTACAATGTCTGGACTTACACCCATCATCATCATCACTCCCATCATCATCATCATGCCTTCTCTTAGTTACAGTCTTCTTTGGCCTCTCGACAGGTGGTCTTGTTGCGGTCGAGGGTCGCTTCTCTCCACCTGAGATAGATGACAATAGTACAATGAAACAGTCCTGACCTCAGACTGAGAACATTACTTGTGTTTACAATGTCTGGACTTACACCCATCACCATCACTCCCATCATCATCATCATGCCTTCTCTTAGTTAGTCTTCTTTGGCCTCTCGACAGGTGAGCTTGTGGTTGACAGGTGTGGCTGTTCTCCATCTGATAAGAAAGCATACATTAGTACAGAGAAACCTTAAGCCCCAGTCATGCTCACTGTTTGGAAAGACTACCTTTTCTTGCCTATCTAACATATTATAGCAGTGGAGACTTATGCTGCGTACCAGTCTCGCCACACAGTCTGAGTTCCTACTTGTGAACTCGGGACAAACCCATCTACCCCGACTTAGATATGTCTCCAAGGTTAAGCGTGATGCTTCTCCTTCACGCCTCTTATTAAATACTATTATTTGTGCGAGAAGGCTCTCAGTTAACTTTTTGTATGCTGTGGTGCTCGCACACTCTCTCAACTCCGCCTTTGCCTCATCCTCAATTTTCCTCAGGTAGTTCTGCAGAGTAACAATGTCCTTTGTCAAAGGTACACTGTCTGCTTTGTTCCACCTCCGTTGTTCCATTGTGCTGTGAGCATTGGCTGACACGAAAGAGGACCAAGAGCTATCTAGCAGCTGCTTAAACTTCTTGGCCCTCTTCTCAGTTAAAACATCTGACGTCATCAAACAATGTCCAATCCAGGCTTCTGTTGCCCCTTTGAGAGAGAATCCAATTTTGACAGCAGTAGATGGCTTTCCATATTCGTTGGTTTCTGCTCTGTAGTTTGACACCCTCCTGGCTGCTTTTACTGCCAGGTCAAACTTTGTTGGATCACATATATCTTTTAGACTTTTCACACGCTTGTCAATCTTCTTTGCATCCAACACAAACCGTCCCAGTTCTCTCATCTTTTGTGCGATGTATCCATGTTGAGATTGTTCACGGCCCTTTCTTGCAAATAATGCATCTCCATATGTACATATCACTTCTGATGTGAGAGGTTACATTATCTTGCAACATACTATCTCCTGATTCCATGATTGGAAGAAGTTGTGAGGAAGCTTTTTGTACTCTTCTTCTTTTGCCTTTCTCCATTTCAAGATTCCTATCTCTACATGACTTCCCATGTCTCCAGAGTTCAGTCCTCTTGAACATTGCATAACAGTGTTCACATGGTAGGTAGTCCTGTACAGAAGCCTTATCAGTGGGCTGTCTCCATGTCACTATCTCCCCATTTCCTTCTTCTAAGACCTTAATATTATGTTGCCAGTCTCCCTTGTTGCGAAGGGAGTCCAAAAGTGTCTTCCTTTGTTTGGAGCCAAGTGGGAAGCTAAGTCAAGTCAACTTTATTTATATAGCACATTTAAACAACCGCAGTTGGACCAAAGTGCTGAACAAGCTTAAGAACAACAACAAACAATAAAAGAAGCAGAAACAAATAAAAACAAACAAAGTAAAAATATTAGAGCATAACAGTAAAACAGGGTTAGAGCACAGTGAGACAGGGAGCCTAAATGCAGCTCTAACTGAATGCCAGTGAGAAGAGGTGGGTCTTTAACAGTGACTTAAAGGTGACAATAGTCTGGGCAGATTTTAGGTGTAAGGGTAGCTTGTTCCAGAGGTTGGGGGCGACCACAGCAAAGGCTCTGTCACCTATTTTTTTGCCTGGTTTTGGGAACCTTTAGGAGCATATGATTTCTTGACCTCAGAGCTTTAACTGGAATATGTGGGTGTAGAAGTGCCATTAAATATGATGGTGCCAGCCCATTTTAAAAGGCTCTGTCACCTTTTAAAAACAAGTAATACAATTTTTAAAATCAATCCTGAACCGGACGGGAAGCCAGTGCAAGGAGGCCAGTACAGGAGTAATGTGTTCGCGTTTCCTAGTTCCGGTTAAAAGACGAGCTGCTGCATTTTGTACCAGCTGGAGGCGACGGAGAGATGACTGATCAAATACCTATATACAATGAATTACAGTAGTCCAAACGCGATGTAATAAAAGCATGAGTGACTGTCTGGAAGTCTTTGGGGGAGAGATATGGCTTTACTTTTGCTAAAAGTCAATGGTAAAACCTGGTTTTTACCACAGAGCTAATCTGTTTATTGAATTTAAAAGAGCTGTCGAAGACCACACCCAGACTTTTAACAAAGGAACGATTGTAGGAGGCTAGAGATCCAAGTGTTTCATCATAATCAGCCAGCTGATCGGGACGCCCAAACATAATAATCTCAGTTTTGTTTTCGTTAAGGTTTAAAAAGTTGAGGTCCAACCAAGTTTTGATGTCCTTTAAGCAGTTAAGCAGTGTCTGTAAGGACTCTTTGCTGTCGGCTTTTATGGGTAAATAAATTTGGATGTCGTCGGCAAAACAGTGAAAGGAAATATTATGTTTCTTGAAAATGGACCCCAAGGGCAGCAGATAGAGTGAGAAGAGGATGGGGCCTAAAATGGAGCCTTGAGGAACCCCACAGGAAAGTGGTGTCAGGAGAGACAGATCTATTGAAGGTCCACAGTAGGTTTCAGGGTATTTTGACTACATTTCTCCACTCTACCAACTTCTTCACCGGTTGACTAATTTGAAAGTTGCCATTGATCTGCTCTACCAACTGCGCTATGGAAAGTCTCAAGATAATTTCATGCTATTCTCGCCACCATATATTTGGATTTCAGCATTTTTATTTCCAAGAGAGTCCCTAAATATCCTATTTCGCTGAATCGATAGGTTAAATCATCACCCATTGAGCCTTAACCTTATTCACAATTTCATTTACTATTTTGCAAGCTGCCACCAACTGAGCTATTGAAGGTCCACAGTAGGTTTCATGGTATTTTGACTACATTTCTCCACTCTACCAACTTCTTCACCTGTTGACTAATTTGAAAGTTGCCATTGATCTGCTCTACCAACTGCGCTATGGAAAGTCTGAAGATAATTTCATTCTATTCTCGCCACCATATATTTAGATTTCAGCATTTTTATTTCCAAGGGCAGGCCCTACATCTCCTATTTAGGAGAATAGATAAGTTAAATCCTCACCCATTGAGCCTTCACCTTATTCACAATTTAATTTACTATTTTGCAAGTTACCACCAACTGAGCTATTGAAGGTTTCAGGGTATTTTGACTACATTTCTCCACTCTACCAACTTCTTCACCGGTTGACTAATTTGAAAGTTGCCATTGATCTGCTCACCTAAAATTGTCCTTCGAGCCGGATTTGAACCAGCGACCTAAGGATTTCAGGCATTTTCCACTGCAGTCCTCCGCTCTACCAACTGCACTATGGAAAGTCTGAAGACAATTTCATTCTGTTCGCGCCACCATATATTTCGATTTCAGCATTTATATTTTCAAGGGCAGGCCCTAAATCTCCTATTTAGATGAATCGATAAGTTAAATCCTTTCCCATTAAGCCTTTACCTTATTCACTGACTATTTTGCAAGTTGCCAACAACTGATCTATTGAAGGTCCACAGTAGGTTTCATGGTATTTTGACTACATTTCTCCACTCTACCAACTTCTTCACCTGTTGACTAATTTGAAAGTTGCCATTGATCTGCTCTACCAACTGCGCTATGGAAAGTCTGAAGATAATTTCATGCTATTCTCGCCACCATATATTTGGATTTCAGCATTTTTATTTCCAAGAGAGGCCCTAAATATCCTATTTCGCTGAATCGATAGGTTAAATCATCACCCATTGAGCCTTAACCTTATTCACAATTTCATTTACTATTTTGCAAGCTGCCACCAACTGAGCTATTGAAGGTCCACAGTAGGTTTCAGGGTATTTTGACTACATTTCTCCACTCTATCAACTACCAACCATACTAATGAAAAAAGCCAAACAAAACCGGCATTGACTGCATCTTTTAGGAGCTTCCGACGCGATGCAGAAGACGTTGTCCTGGATGGTAGTTGAAGGCCTGGCTCTGCAGCAGAGTGACTCCGTGGACCACGGAACTGTATTAGGGCAGAGAGCGTCTGCAAAGAGCGTCTGTCACCTGTCACAGTGGCATGGGCAACATCAGTTTCATCACTGTGTTGTCTTTGTAAATGTCTTGCCATCTTCAAATTGGACTTTGTACAATACAAACAGTAATGGGCCCAGGGCCTTTTACCATCAGTTTTTTGGCTTGTTTGAATAGTAACTTGTGGCCTCTTTTTATCACCTCGCAGCTTCCTTTTTTTTGCTTTTGTTTGAGCTTCCAGGACCTCATGTTCACTCGATGAAGAGTGAATATGGTCATTCTCTGAGACACTCTCTCTTTCAGTGGACGATGGTATTGAGGGGTGGTAGTCTTTGTCTTCAATTGATGTTGGTGGTGTTGATGAGGGGTGGTAGTCTTTGTCTTCAATTGATGATGGTGGTGATGATGAGGGGTGGTAGTCTTGGTCTTCACTTGATGTTGGTAGTGTTGATGAGGGGTGGTAGTCTTGGTCTTCACTTGATGTTAGTGGTGTTGATGAGGGGTGGTAGTCTGTCTTTAATTGATGTTGGTGTTGATGAGGGGTTGTGGTCTGCAATGGTTCCACTGTGGCTGCATAACGCCGTCTCATGAGGCAAGTCCACCTATGAGGATTTATTAGATAATTTCTTTATTTTACATATAAATCATGTTAATTACAGTCAGATTTCCAAAAATAGGCCTAAACAAGGATATTAAACATACCAAACACCCGCAGCAAATGAAAGTCAACTTGACTTTTTCCACTATCGGAGTTTGACGAGAAAATTAAGGGCAATGATAACAAATTAATTAATAATTTGGCTTAAGCTTTATAGCTAACTTACCAATGCACCCAACATCCCTATATGCGAACGTAACGTTAACACTGGTAACGTTAACTTTATAATACCTTGCAAGCTGCTAAAATCTGGCTTTCAAAAGTTTTCAGATCAACAACACGTTATAATTTATAAATGTATACTCTATCAGTATTGGTAATGCAATCATGGCATGTACATTTTTGTACCGTCGTTGTGTATGAGCGTTATAATAAGCGCTGTTGTAGGCCTATATGAAATCCGCCACACACCGTAGTGCTATTCAGTGGTCGAATTGTAAAAAAAAGACAGGGGGATGGTGGATTTAAACTTTTAGGGACAAACCATTTGTGCTGATGACAGCGCATATGGTGGGAGACCAACGGTGTGATAATTATTATTATTATTATTATTATTATTATTATTATATTATATATTTTTTTCATCCCCCCTCAACTCGAGTGTACTATAGGTGTCCGGGAAGCCTAACCCTCGGACGCGGACATTAAATAAATCGCTGCTCAGACGGAGCTTCACTATCCACACACACCGTAGCGTTATACAATAAGTGTCCGTAAAGCTCAACTTTCTCTCGAACGCTACAGTCAACCGCTGCCCAGACAGAGCTCCACACGCCCACACAAACCGCGCCGCCGCTTACGAAAAGAACGTGCTTTGGGGAGAATTGCAAAAACATAGGATTTTACCCCTTTTTTCACTAAATTGGGGACTTATTTCAGTAACAGTGATAAAATGGCATAGATTTTGACCGTGATGTCAGGCGTGTTACTACCGTTAAAACCGGGACATCATTACATTCACGTCGGAACCGTTTTCCCGGATTTTGACCCTCATGTCGGGCATTTTAATTATACTAATGCAAATAAAAGGAAATTGCTTACCTGGGCTGTAGCATATCTATTTTCACACATCTGGTGGTGAGATCGTAATTTCTCCATTCTTCTTTTAAAGCGCTCCATGCGACTAGTTGAAGTTGAAGTTGCAGGTAGACGGAATGCACATGCTTAATTAAATGAACTTTTCATATATGTAGGCCTACTATTGCTTAGAAAAGCTATAGCACACGATTCCACTACCTATCATATGATAATTTTTTGTCTTTCTATGTTAATGTTTGAAGAGTAGATAGTGACCAAAAAAACGCTGCTGATCGGCCGCATCACACGACTCGGAGACATTTAAGGATTTAAAAAACGGATTCTTATTATTATTATTTTATTATTACTAGCGTTGGTCACGGGTTGGAATGAAAGGAGAAAACAGGACAGAGTTGCCTGTGGAAGCGATGTCTGAGATGCACAGACAGCTTCACGCTACCAGCGTCTGTCTCGTACGGTGTGGAATGAGAGCTCGTGAAGGCATGATATTGGCTATTTGCGCAAGCACGCAGGCACGCTTGGGGATGGCTGTTTCAGAAGAGGGATGATTTTGATCATTTTAATTCCAAAGGGGGATGCCATCCCCCCTCATCCCCCCTCAACTCGAGTGTACTATAGGTGTCCGGGAAGCCTAACCCTCGGACGCGGACATTAAATAAATCGCTGCTCAGACGGAGCTTCACTATCCACACACACCGTAGCGTTATACAATAAGTGTCCGTAAAGCTCAACTTTCTCTCGAACGCTACAGTCAACCGCTGCCCAGACAGAGCTCCACACGCCCACACAAACCGCGCCGCCGCTTACGAAAAGAACGTGCTTTGGGGAGAATTGCAAAAACATAGGATTTTACCCCTTTTTTCACTAAATTGGGGACTTATTTCAGTAACAGTGATAAAATGGCATAGATTTTGACCGTGATGTCAGGCGTGTTACTACCGTTAAAACCGGGACATCATTACATTCACGTCGGAAACCGTTTTCCCCGGATTTTGACCCTCATGTCGGGCATTTTAATTATACTAATGCAAATAAAAGGAAATTGCTTACCTGGGCTGTAGCATATCTATTTCACACATCTGGTGGTGAGATCGTAATTTCTCCATTCTTCTTTTAAAGCGCTCCATGCGACTAGTTGAAGTTGAAGTTGCAGGTAGACGGAATGCACATGCTTAATTAAATGAACTTTTCATATATGTAGGCCTACTATTGCTTAGAAAAGCTATAGCACACGATTCCACTACCTATCATATGATAATTTTTTGTCTTCTATGTTAATGTTTGAAGAGTAGATAGTGACCAAAAAAACGCTGCTGATCGGCCGCATCACACGACTCGGAGACATTTAAGGATTTAAAAAACGGATTCTTATTATTATTATTTTATTATTACTAGCGTTGGTCACGGGTTGGAATGAAAGGAGAAAACAGGACAGAGTTGCCTGTGGAAGCGATGTCTGAGATGCACAGACAGCTTCACGCTACCAGCGTCTGTCTCGTACGGTGTGGAATGAGAGCTCGTGAAGGCATGATATTGGCTATTTGCGCAAGCACGCAGGCACGCTTGGGGATGGCTGTTTCAGAAGAGGGATGATTTTGATCATTTTAATTCCAAAGGGGGATGCCATCCCCCTCATCCCCCCTCAACTCGAGTGTACTATAGGTGTCCGGGAAGCCTAACCCTCGGACGCGGACATTAAATAAATCGCTGCTCAGACGGAGCTTCACTATCCACACACACCGTAGCGTTTATACAATAAGTGTCCGTAAAGCTCAACTTTCCTCTCGAACGCTACAGTCAACCGCTGCCCAGACAGAGCTCACACGCCCACACAAACCGCGCCGCCGCTTACGAAAAGAACGTGCTTTGGGGAAGAATTGCAAAACATAGGATTTTTACCCCTTTTTCACTAAATTGGGGACTTATTTCAGTAACAGTGATAAAATGGCATAGATTTTGACCGTGATGTCAGGGCGTGTTACTACCGTTAAAACCGGGACATCATTACATTCACGTCGGAACCGTTTTCCCCGGATTTTGACCCTCATGTCGGGCATTTAATTATACTAATGCAAATAAAAGGAAATTGCTTACCTGGGCTGTAGCATATCTATTTTTCACACATCTGGTGGTGAGATCGTAATTTCTCCATTCTTCTTTTAAAGCGCTCCATGCGACTAGTTGAAGTTGAAGTTGCAGGTAGACGGAATGCACATGCTTAATTAAATGAACTTTTCATATATGTAGGCCTACTATTGCTTAGAAAAGCTTATAGCACACGATTCCACTACCTATCATATGATAATTTTTTTGTCTTTCTATGTTAATGTTTGAAGAGTAGATAGTGACCAAAAAAACGCTGCTGATCGGCCGCATCACACGACTCGGAGACATTTAAGGATTTAAAAAACGGATTCTTATTATTATTATTTTATTATTACTAGCGTTGGTCACGGGTTGGGAATGAAAGGAGAAAACAGGACAGAGTTGCCTGTGGAAGCGATGTCTGAGATGCACAGACAGCTTCACGCTACCAGCGTCTGTCTCGTACGGTGTGGGAATGAGAGCTCGTGAAGGCATGATATTGGCTATTTGCGCAAGCACGCAGGCACGCTTGGGGATGGCTGTTTCAGAAGAGGGATGATTTTGATCATTTTAATTCCAAAGGGGGATGCCATCCCCCCTCATCCCCCCTCAACTCGAGTGTACTATAGGTGTCCGGGAAGCCTAACCCTCGGACGCGGACATTAAATAAATCGCTGCTCAGACGGAGCTTCACTATCCACACACACCGTAGCGTTATACAATAAGTGTCCGTAAAGCTCAACTTTCTCTCGAACGCTACAGTCAACCGCTGCCCAGACAGAGCTCCACACGCCCACACAAACCGCGCCGCCGCTTACGAAAAGAACGTGCTTTGGGGAGAATTGCAAAAACATAGGATTTTACCCCTTTTTTCACTAAATTGGGGACTTATTTCAGTAACAGTGATAAAATGGCATAGATTTTGACCGTGATGTCAGGCGTGTTACTACCGTTAAAACCGGGACATCATTACATTCACGTCGGAACCGTTTTCCCGGATTTTGACCCTCATGTCGGGCATTTTAATTATACTAATGCAAATAAAAGGAAATTGCTTACCTGGGCTGTAGCATATCTATTTTCACACATCTGGTGGTGAGATCGTAATTTCTCCATTCTTCTTTTAAAGCGCTCCATGCGACTAGTTGAAGTTGAAGTTGCAGGTAGACGGAATGCACATGCTTAATTAAATGAACTTTTCATATATGTAGGCCTACTATTGCTTAGAAAAGCTATAGCACACGATTCCACTACCTATCATATGATAATTTTTTTGTCTTTCTATGTTAATGTTTGAAGAGTAGATAGTGACCAAAAAAACGCTGCTGATCGGCCGCATCACACGACTCGGAGACATTTAAGGATTTAAAAAACGGATTCTTATTATTATTATTTTATTATTACTAGCGTTGGTCACGGGTTGGAATGAAAGGAGAAAACAGGACAGAGTTGCCTGTGGAAGCGATGTCTGAGATGCACAGACAGCTTCACGCTACCAGCGTCTGTCTCGTACGGTGTGGAATGAGAGCTCGTGAAGGCATGATATTGGCTATTTGCGCAAGCACGCAGGCACGCTTGGGGATGGCTGTTTCAGAAGAGGGATGATTTTGATCATTTTAATTCC
>PIJE02000941.1:0-16187 GCA_002895965.2 Coryphaenoides rupestris | reverse complement strand
CACGCTACCAGCGTCTGTCTCGTACGGTGTGGAATGAGAGCTCGTGAAGGCATGATATTGGCTATTTGCGCAAGCACGCAGGCACGCTTGGGGATGGCTGTTTCAGAAGAGGGATGATTTTGATCATTTTAATTCCAAAGGGGGATGCCATCCCCCCTCATCCCCCCTCAACTCGAGTGTACTATAGGTGTCCGGGAAGCCTAACCCTCGGACGCGGACATTAAATAAATCGCTGCTCAGACGGAGCTTCACTATCCACACACACCGTAGCGTTATACAATAAGTGTCCGTAAAGCTCAACTTTCTCTCGAACGCTACAGTCAACCGCTGCCCAGACAGAGCTCCACACGCCCACACAAACCGCGCCGCCGCTTACGAAAAGAACGTGCTTTGGGGAGAATTGCAAAAACATAGGATTTTACCCCTTTTTTCACTAAATTGGGGACTTATTTCAGTAACAGTGATAAAATGGCATAGATTTTGACCGTGATGTCAGGCGTGTTACTACCGTTAAAACCGGGACATCATTACATTCACGTCGGAACCGTTTTCCCGGATTTTGACCCTCATGTCGGGCATTTTAATTATACTAATGCAAATAAAAGGAAATTGCTTACCTGGGCTGTAGCATATCTATTTTCACACATCTGGTGGTGAGATCGTAATTTCTCCATTCTTCTTTTAAAGCGCTCCATGCGACTAGTTGAAGTTGAAGTTGCAGGTAGACGGAATGCACATGCTTAATTAAATGAACTTTTCATATATGTAGGCCTACTATTGCTTAGAAAAGCTATAGCACACGATTCCACTACCTATCATATGATAATTTTTTTGTCTTTCTATGTTAATGTTTGAAGAGTAGATAGTGACCAAAAAAACGCTGCTGATCGGCCGCATCACACGACTCGGAGACATTTAAGGATTTAAAAAACGGATTCTTATTATTATTATTTTATTATTACTAGCGTTGGTCACGGGTTGGAATGAAAGGAGAAAACAGGACAGAGTTGCCTGTGGAAGCGATGTCTGAGATGCACAGACAGCTTCACGCTACCAGCGTCTGTCTCGTACGGTGTGGAATGAGAGCTCGTGAAGGCATGATATTGGCTATTTGCGCAAGCACGCAGGCACGCTTGGGGATGGCTGTTTCAGAAGAGGGATGATTTTGATCATTTTAATTCCAAAGGGGGATGCCATCCCCCCTCATCCCCCCTCAACTCGAGTGTACTATAGGTGTCCGGGAAGCCTAACCCTCGGACGCGGACATTAAATAAATCGCTGCTCAGACGGAGCTTCACTATCCACACACACCGTAGCGTTATACAATAAGTGTCCGTAAAGCTCAACTTTCTCTCGAACGCTACAGTCAACCGCTGCCCAGACAGAGCTCCACACGCCCACACAAACCGCGCCGCCGCTTACGAAAAGAACGTGCTTGGGGGAGAATTGCAAAAAACATAGGATTTTACCCCTTTTTTTCACTAAATTGGGACTTATTTCAGTAACAGTGATAAAATGGCATAGATTTTGACCGTGATGTCAGGCGTGTTACTACCGTTAAACCCGGGACATCATTACATTCACGTCGGAACCGTTTTCCCGGATTTTGACCCTCATGTCGGGCATTTTAATTATACTAATGCAAATAAAAGGAAATTGCTTACCTGGGCTGTAGCATATCTATTTTCACCACATCTGGTGGTGAGATCGTAATTTCTCCATTCTTCTTTTTAAAGCGCTCCATGCGACTAGTTGAAGTTGAAGTTGCAGGTAGACGGAATGCACATGCTTAATTAAATGAACTTTTCATATATGTAGGCCTACTATTGCTTAGAAAGCTATAGCACACGATTCCACTACCTATCATATGATAATTTTTTTGTCTTTCTATGTTAATGTTTGAAGAGTAGATAGTGACCAAAAAAACGCTGCTGATCGGCCGCCATCACACGACTCGGAGACATTTAAGGATTTAAAAAAACGGATTCTTATTATTATTATTTTATTATTACTTAGCGTTGGTCACGGGTTGGAATGAAAGGAGAACAGGACAGAGTTGCCTGTGGAAGCGATGTCTGAGATGCACAGACAGCTTCACGCTACCAGCGTCTGTCTCGGTACGGTGTGGAATGAGAGCTCGTGAAGGCATGATATTGGCTATTTGCGCAAGCACGGCAGGCACGCTTGGGGATGGCTGTTTCAGAAGAGGGATGATTTTGATCATTTAATTCCAAAGGGGGATGCCATCCCCCCTCATCCCCCCTCAACTCGAGTGTACTATAGGTGTCCGGGAAGCCTAACCCTCGGACGCGGACATAAATAAAATCGCTGCTCAGACGGAGCTTCACTATCCACCACACCACCGTAGCGTTATTACAATAAGTGTCCGTAAAGCTCAACTTTCTCTCGAACGCTACAGTCAACCGCTGCCCAGACAGAGCTCCACACGCCCACACAAACCGCGCCGCCGCTTACGAAAAGAACGTGCTTTGGGGAGAATTGCAAAAAACATAGGATTTTACCCCTTTTTTCACTAAATTGGGGACTTATTTCAGTAACAGTGATAAAATGGCATAGATTTTGACCGTGATGTCAGGCGTGTTACTTACCGTTAAAACCGGGACATCATTACATTCACGTCGGAACCGTTTTTCCCGGATTTTGACCCTCATGGTCGGGCATTTAATTATACTAATGCAAATAAAGGAAATTGCTTACCTGGGCTGTAGCATATCTATTTTCACACATCTGGTGGTGAGATCGTAATTTCTCCATTCTTCTTTTAAAGCGCTCCATGCGACTAGTTGAAGTGAAGTTGCAGGTAGACGGAATGCAACATGCTTAATTAAATGAACTTTTCATATATGTAGGCCTACTATTGCCTTAGAAAAGCTATAGCACACGATTCCCACTTACCTATCATGATGATAATTTTTTTGTCTTTCTATGTTAATGTTTGAAGAGTAGATAGTGACCAAAAAAACGCTGCTGATCGGCCGCATCACACGACTCGGAGACATTTAAGGATTTAAAAAACGGATTCTTATTTATTATTTTATTATTACTAGCGTTGGTCACGGTTGGAATGAAAGGAGAAAACAGGACAGAGTTGCCTGTGGAAGCCGATGTCTGAGATGCACAGACAGCTTCACGCTAACCAGCGTCTGTCTCGTACGGTGTGGAATGAGAGCTCGTGAAGGCATGATATTGGCTATTTGCGCAAGCACGCAGGCACGCTTGGGGATGGCTGTTTCAGAAGAGGGATGATTTTGATCATTTAATTCCAAAAGGGGGATGCCATCCCCCCCTCATCCCCCCCTCAACTCGAGTGTACTATAGGTGTCCGGGAAGCCTAACCCTCGGACGCGGACATTAAAATAAATCGCTGCTCAGACGGAGCTTCACTATCCACACACACCGTAGCGTTATACAATAAGTGTCCGTAAAGCTCAAACTTTCTCTCGAACGCTACAGTCAACCGCTTGCCCAGACAGAGCTCCACACGCCCACACAAACCGCGCCGCCGCTTACGAAAAGAACGTGCTTTGGGGAGAATTGCAAAAACATAGGATTTTACCCCTTTTTTCACTAAATTGGGGACTTATTTCAGTAACAGTGATTAAATGGCATAGATTTTGACCGTGATGTCAGGCGTGTTACTACCGTTAAAAACCGGGACATCAATTACATTCACGTCGGAACCGTTTTCCCGGATTTTGACCCCTCATGTCGGGCATTTTTAATTATACTAATGCAAATAAAAGGAAATTGCTTTACCTGGGCTGTAGCATATCTATTTTCACACATCTGGTGGTGAGATCGTAATTTCTCCATTCTTCTTTTTAAAGCGCTCCATGCGACTAGTTGAAGTTGAAGTTGCAGTAGACGGAATGCACATGCTTAATTAAATGAACTTTTCATATATGTAGGCCTACTATTGCTTAGAAAAGCTATTAGCACACGATTCCACTACCTATCATATGATAATTTTTTGTCTTTCTATGTTAATGTTTGAAGAGTAGATAGTGACCAAAAAAAGTGTCAGAGAATAATAATAAATAAGTATGCAAGAGAACAGTACTTGCTTTGCTTGCAACAGTGCAAGTAAAATAGTTGATATATTTTCAACACTTTGGACTGGGCCTGTGAGTCAGAGTTCAGCAGTGGAGAATACTGTGGTGCATCTCTGCCTTCAGCTCAGCCTTAATTGATGGCCCATCAGGGGGAGGGGCCCTCCCCCCCTGCACCTGGACTGCTGCTGCCTGACACAACGGCGGTCTCTTAAAATAGCTGAATCAATTCATTAGTCAATCAGAAGTATGTAAATATCTTCCCGGTGGCGTAAGAGGGCAAACAAGGTGTGCTTCAACATCTACGCTTCCAGGCGATTGCAACGGTGCCACACATGAGCATATTCGAACATGTTTAATGGTAGTAATTAGCTGTCGATTTTGGAGGCCTTTATCAACAATGACCAGCTATAGATTTGCTTCCCGATGGGGATTTTTGACAAATTACATGTTATTTAGCATCTACACGTTGAGCTAAGTCCAATGAGGACCAAGCTCGACCTTGTGCCCCACCGAGATCATGTCCTAGACCATAGGTGTACCATGTAAGATACATGTTACCGTTATGCTAGAGTGTCATGCTTGGTGTCATTGGACTCAGCTCAACGTGTAGATGCTAAATAACATGTAATTTGTCAAAAATCTCCATGGGGAAGCAAATCTATAGCTGGTCATTATTGATAAAGGCCTCCAAAATCTACAGCTAATTACTACCCCGAAACATATTCAAATAAGGTCATGTGTGGCACCGTTGCAATCGCCTCGAAACGTAGATGTCAAAGGACACCTTGTTTGCCCGTTACACCACCGGGACGATATTTTCATACTTTTCATAACCGTGTAGGCCTAATGATGTTCTCTTATTAACGTGAAGCCAGGAAGTTTTGACGAGTTTTCAGTGAGACTGTTGATTCTCGCCCACCCATCTTGAATTTAATAAACCATTTTCGTTGGTTCGAGGAGGTCTGGTGATCTCCGTATATAATAAATAAATACATACATAGGCTATATTATATATATATGTGTGTGTATATATATATATATATATATATATATATATATGGCACACGGAGAGGGGATTCAATTCACTACAATGTAATGCCATCCCGACGTTCAGAGCGGGTGCTCCAGCAGCCATTCACTCCTGTATTAACCCGACTACGGCTCTAGTAGACGTTGTGAGCATCTTTCCTGTTGGATAGTTATTAGGAAGACATTAACATGGTTGCTATGGACGCTGAAACCAGCAGCTCGCATGCCGTTTAAATCATGGCTATACAACCATTGTCTTTGCTTATGTTATATATAACTTTCTGAAATGTTGGTTAATTGCTGATTCATTTGTTACATGCTTTGGCAATATTGTTTGTTTATAAACTGGCACGCCAATCAAGCACATTGAATTGAGAGAAAGATAACAAGGAGAGAAAAAGACCCTCAGTGCTATTCCCTGGATAGTTATTGATTAGTCTGATCAAATGCCCAGGGCCAACAGTTACAATTAACAACAAACAGCCTGATCTCAGTGCATTGCCATGATTTGCTGACTTACCTGGTACTCTTTGATCCGGTGGCTCACATCTTCACCCAGGTACATCACAAGGGACTTCAGGAGGCTCTCTTCTGATGTTCACATCCGCACTCTATAGCGACAGACACGTATAAAAAGATAATAAATGTATCAGCTTTCAACTCACCGACAGACAGAACTGAACTGATAAAGAAATCAGAAATTGAATACATACAGTATGCATCTCATACCTTATCCAAAGGTTTAAGGACGTTGCTGGTTTTCTCACGGACTGCTCCACCTTTGCTCCTAATGAACCTGGAGAAGCTGACTGCTCTGTTTATCCAAACTGGACAAGAATCGTGCTTGGAGAGGTACCGTTGTGATCCTTAGGAATTCAGCATTGATCTGAAATATACAAATTAGACAACACATTTCATGTTGAGGCATATGATTGGCAAAGGACAAAAAAGCAGGAAAATAGTGATTCTTGCACAGGAACACAAGCTCTTTTAAGAGTGACCAGTGAGTTGCGTATACCAGTGTCTAAAGCAGGGGTGTCCAAACTTTTTTCACTGAGGGCCACATACAGAAAAATACACAAAGGGTTGGGCCACTCACTATAGGTAGTAGGGGCGGCACGGTTCATGAAAAAAAAACGAAAACCGTTCGGTTGGCTTGTCTCGGTTTGGAGGATGTGTGCGTTGTACGGTTCGACGGTTCATGGCATGCGCAGCCTCGTGCCCGTATGTGACCTCAGACAGTGTGTTTCCCTTTCGCGCGAAAGAAGAGGTGTAGAGTGTGTTCGACGCATTGTTGATGACGTCATCACATACACACGCACGAAAAAACCAGACAACAGGCTGTCCAAAAAAAAAGAAGCATGGGTATCCTCTGCGCAAACAGCTGCTCGAAATCACTTAAAAATGACCAAGCCAAAATTATCTACCTACACTAAAAATGCTAAATATATCCCGAGTATACGTCATATAAAGGGGGGGCGGGGGGGTGCTCCGTGCATTTGCGGTTCTGATGGGGGGGGGTGCTCCGTTACTTTGCGGTTCTGATGAGGGGGGGGGGGGATGGATATTGGTGGGGACATGTCCCCAGCGTCCCCACTACATTCTGTTATCATTCATCCGATGAATGATAACAGAATGTAGTGGGGACGCATTTTTTTTTAATGGCATGCGATCTACCCGGACTTCCTTTACGATCGACCGGTCGATCGCGATCGACGTATTGGGCACCCCTTTCCCCCCCACCGGCCACCGCATTTGCTGGAGTGTTAAAGATTAAAAGAAAAAATAACAACAAGAACCGTACAGAACCGAAAACCGTGACCCTAAAACCGTGATACGAACCGAACCGTGGGTTTTGTGAACCGTGCCACCCCTAGAAAAGGTTGCAGAGGGAAGTTGCTGACTTCTTGGAGCTACGAGTGAAATTCTGGAGGAGAGAGAAAGAATACGATATTTCAAGTCATGAAAAGCCTATTTTAGATAATTCATGCAGTAATGCCAGCAAGTTCAGAGTAATTTCCATTGTAAAATCTCATGCACATTTTAAATCATAAAGCATTGGTCATAATCTAACCTTAGACGTGTATATATCTTTTTGGAACCACCAGGCGCCTCCCCCGAATCGTGTAGTCAGCCAGTGGGTATGGGTCTGTAAGACTATGGTGTTCAAGGAGTTGAATTCCCCTAGCAGATGTGGTCAGGATATAGGCTCTGTAATGTTCAGTGTACCACGCATCAAGCTGTCTGACAATAAAAAGTGGCTTCTCCTGGAGAATGATCTGAATGATCCCACAAATCTCTGGCAGACCTGCAAGCTCCCCATGTGAAATGATCATGCCATTCCTGTAGTTGAAGCCTTCATAAGTCACATCTTTTGCCATGCACAAAAGATCGAGGTTTGGGTGCTTCTGCCTCACAGCATGTGATATTTCCTCATTCACAACCTCGATGGGAATGGTGGAGACATTGGTGACTTCCAGAGTTAGTGTGGGGAAGCTGTACAGGTGCAGCTGATGTGCCATATGAAACTGATGCCTCTGACAATAATAGGAGCACATTTTTGAAGCAGTTTGTGCGACGCACAACCCTTTTTAAAGAAGCTGTTTTGCCTCAAAACGCATCGTCCATAGTGCAACCAGGGGACCAAACTGCTCAATGAGCTGTGGATAATGCTCCAAATAGTGGTGTTTGCACAGAATTCTTTCGTCAGGGAAAACCTCTTGCAATCTCAGCCTGTGTTCAGATATTTTACTCTCCAAAAAAGCTATAGATTCTTTGGTGTGAAATGGTGTGAGTACAAGGTCTACAACGTCCTTCAAATCATTCAGGACTTGCCAGGCAGGTTCATCAGCAGGCACCTTGTCTCCAGTCAAAAGAGTAAACCACGTCATAGTGACTTCCGGCGCTGTCTCGGGCGGCTGCCAGCCAGAGTTGCTCATAGTGTGGTTTTTGTACTGTATCACTATGCAAGCTGGCACAAGAATTTCCTTCGGGATTAATAAAGTTCTATTCTATTCTAAAAATCTCACTAGACCCCAGTTTTCATGTGCATTCCCCCCGATCCTTTTCCTTGTTGAATATGTGAGAGGTATAGGATGGGGACGATTTGTTTTGTCACTCCACTTAAAAGGAAACGTTTGTATTGCTTCATTCAAGTTGACCAATGTAAAATGTTTTACTTACAAAGACAGCCAAACACAACGCTATCTCAACAGGGGCAATTCCCTCAAAGAGATCGTGCACTATGTCAGGGGGGAAGCCTGTTGTCACATTAAAGTATGATAGTCTCTGTGATAACAAACAAACAAACCCCTTTCACACCAAAATGGGGCAATTCTTCTTCTCTGACAGCCTCAAGATGAGCAACATGAATTCCCTTGGTTCTCAGACAAAATGGAGGTAAATTACCTAAAATCCAATGAACACCCAAGTTCTTGTGCGTTTTCCTGGATGTGCCAAGGGGGTTACAAATCTCAAATTCGTCCACATACAATATCAATGAAATGGCAGTCTCATTAGAGAGCAATGCATTCTGCTGAAGGTTGGGTGAATCAAAGAAGCATGTATATTTCAGCCCATCACCCCCTCTATGATGAGATTTCAAGTTAATAGCTTTATCTAGTATTGGCTGGCAACTAAGAATCTGCTGCAATGACTTGAGTATGGGAACATACTGGAATGACCTTCTATTCTTTCAGTCAAGAACATACTCCAAGGGTTCTACAACACTACAATTATTTTTATAGTATGCCTTTCGTTTCCAATACGTAGAGAGGGGACCTTTATCTCCAGCTGCAGTTTGAATGGGGTTTGACTTACACAGCACAGAGGCCAACTCCTATACAGCTGCTACGTCAACTTGGCAGTTACATTCCTGCAGTAGCTGGATTATAGTGTTATAGGTGACAGGGACTGAAACTATGCTTGTCAAATAGTGCAGCTCCTGCAAAATAGCCACACTAGGGACCAGGAAAACATGCTCTAACTTCAATAATACTAAGGCAATTTTGTGCTCTATAGCATTGGACAAGTGTGTACTGTGTGTGTCGTGGGCAGAGGTAGTTGGTTCATCCTCTGAAACATCCTTATGTGAATCATCGGCATTACTGTCATCAGAGGAATGATGGATTGGCTGTACCCTCGCAGCAATTTTTGTCTTTAAACCGCTTAGAGAGGATGACTTGTGATTTCTGGACCTATGAGTCCTGAATGATCCATAAACATTTGTTTTATACGAGCAACATAAAAAAATACAGTTAACTGTTTCATGATTATTCAGATGTTCTAAGTGCTGCACGTAGTCTTTAACAGTTGAAATTTGCTTGTATTCACACAAAAGGCATTTCAAAGTTGTCATCTGATCTTTTTGTGGGTTCAGTCGAGAGTGGCTTCTTGACAAATGGCTCTTAATGGCATTCCAGGTGGTAAAAGCACAAGGGCAGGTTAAATATGTGCGGCGTCCAAAATGTTTATGCTAAAGTTTGTAATGCTTCAGAAGTTCTGATCTTCGTGATTTGGTGACACCACATTTTCCAACACCAATTTCCACATTGATGATTACTGGAAAGGGGGAGGTGGTTGGGGCATAAAAAAGGGGACCCAAATTACATTTGGATCATTGGTATGAGGTGATACTGAAAACCCAATTTATAAACATATAAAATATCATCCATCTTTCGGTGGAGTCCTCATGATTATACAGTAATAATTGTGATACAATTCTGTAGTCTAAATTAATGGTAGGCAAATTTTATTTGAAGTGGAAATCTCAAGGATTTCAGTTTCGTTGTCTTTGATGCCACCTTTTGGCAATAAGCGGTAATTGCAGGAGTTCATTCATTTCGAAACCAAATACGAGCCACCAATCACATCAACCTGTGCGCTGCTAATGCATATTGCACGGGAATGTCGCCAGACACCCAATTCACAAAACTTGTGTAATGCCAGCACTAACCCTTCTGTTAACTGGGAATTACTGCAGGGCAGCTAAAGTGATGTGGCCAATGTCAGTGTAGTGAATGTGCGAGAAGTATAAATATATCCCACCCCTTTTGTCAGACTAGCAGACTGAATTTTGTAAAGAAAAGTAACAACACATTTATTGAAACTTAATTGGGTTGTAGTTTCAATGGGCGTTAGAAAAATGAAAATGATAATAATAATGAAAGAAATAATAACAATACCAGGAGTTCTGGCAAGCACTAAGAGCCTTCTAAAGGCCTCAACCCTTCAAAATACAGGGTAATATTAACCTTGCAGGCCTGCAGATAACCTAACCATCAAAACAGTCAAAATAGTTTCCCTCACACCACAGTATTGGTTAAACAGTAGCCTAGCCCAAGCTAACATGAGAAGAATTACAGGAACTTATCCCTCTGACAAATGCAGGCACATAGATTTTAACATAAGAAAATGCATACAAACTCAAATGTTTCCCGAGAGCAGTTCAGATATCTTAACAAATCAAATCAGTCACATCAAGTGCATTTAAACGATATAGTGAGTCCGTGTTTCCTTGAACAGGTGGCGAAAAGTTCGTAGGCTAGGTTAGCTGCGTATCAGTCAATCGTTTAACCGCGCGAAGTTAATTCGCATGAGAAACGGGGATGAGTAGAGTTCGAAGATGAGGATTCCTTTCGACCCAGTGCTACGTGGGAGCAAGTCAAGTGGCAGGGAAATACTCACGGAGGGAAACGGGAGAAAGAGGGAGACAGGAGGGGAAAAAACACTTGCAATCTGCCGGTCTGAATCGATATCACTGTAGACTCCGGCACCGTCTTTTCCTGTCAAGACTCGCCAGCCGTCTTCCAGCTTGTAGCATCCAGCACAGCACTCCACACGAGCTCACACGCTCCCAGATCCGATTCACTTGTCTAAATCAACCAAAACGTTTATTTTCTGTCCACAAAACTTCTCTCCCGCTCTCCAGAGTCATTGCCATGTTTTCCTCTGGCCCGCGCTCTCTGCAGACCCGCCTCTTCCGCCTCTCTTCCGTATCTGCTTTTTACTCCTATTGGTCTAGACGCCAGTCAGTCCGTCACACTTGCTAATACTGCAAATGGAAATTCATGAATGAATGGGGAATAGGCTGAATCATTACTGTTACCTAAATCGGCAATAGATTGCGGCGAAACAGACATTTATTTATATGAAAATCCTTGGGATTGCCACTTTAACTGACAAAATGAGGTATGAAGCATTTTAAGGACTATTTGAAATGTAGATTTTTCTTTCACGTCACATAATATTACCATGTGGTATGATTATTTAACATGTGACTTTGCACACATGAACCATATTTTGTGTGATAAAAAGTCCTTGATTGTTTTCAACCATGACACGCACTTTGACACCTCAAATTCCCCTTTGGGTTCAGCCGCATAAAATGACTCCCTATCACAGGTGATGAAATGAGCATGATACTTTTCTTAATAGTCATTAACATAACCTTACATCTGATACTCAACTGCATAGTTCAAATGGCATTCAAATATGACCACTTAACGATTAAAAGGTGCTGACAGTGCAATCACTTCAAGCACTTCAGGCCTAGAAGAAAGGGAGCCATTTGTTAATGAGAGCAAAGTAACACAAAAGACGAGTGTTTCCCATTAAAACACATGCAAACACTCGGTGTGTCTTTCCCACACACTCACACCCTCTCACCCCCACTCCCAGCCTGCCGTTTAATGTAACAGCAAACGCCGTTATGGTAGCGTTAGCTAGTACGTGCTAGACCGGGCTTAGACGTGTGCCTCAAATGGCTAGCTAATGTTAGCTAGCTAGCACAAGAAATGCATTGTCTTGTGCAGAGCTCAGGGACCTTAACAGAGTGGCGAGCATAATCGTCAATTTAATAAATAAAATTGTAGCATGCATCAAAACGACGAGATATTAAATTTAGGGCCGGGACTTTAACGCGTTAATTACGATTAATTAATTACAGAAAAAAGTGTGTTAAAATAATTAATGCATTTTAATCGCACTTTATTTTTGCACTCCAAACACCACGGAACGTTTCTCAGTGGACGAATTGGCGGCTCAAATATGGACGGACCGGAAGAGATTGCGTTTGGACCGGAAGAGATCGCGTTTGACCTGTTTTTTTTCTTTTTGTTACCATTTTAGATGGTAGAAATGGTAGAGATGGCACTTTATGTTAAACTGTTTGTCTGTGTAGCTAAAATAAACAAGATTCTGCTGCTTAAACGTATGAATATGATTCACTCATTTACCAAAATCCATTTGAATTGGAAAATGTTGCTTCTCGTGGCAAATATTGATATGCGATTAAAATGTGATTAATTACAATTAATTAATTACAAAGCCTCTAATTAATTAGATACATTTTTTTAATCGAGTCCCACCACTAAGTAAATTACAATTACAATTAAAGTTAGCAAACCTGTCTAGCTAGCAAACGTTAGCTAAGAAAGTGTCGACGTAGCAAACAGTCACGGACGGTAGCTAGCTGAATGCCTAGTTTCACAATGGCCTAACATTACACGTCGTGGGCCTCAAATGACAAGCTAACGTTACCTGGCACAAGAAATACATCGTCTTTAACCATATTAGTGGCGAACATAATCGTCAAATGAATAACGTTACTGTTGTAGCATGCCTCGACAACGACCCGTGGTGTCTCTTGGCCGCTTCATGCGAGAAAGGAAGATGGCGGAAAATCGGAAGTTGAACTTCATTACGTCACTAATCACGTGACATGCAAAGTTTGCACCTGAGTGGAAAATTACTGTTTGATTCAAAGTCAGTCATGTACATTAAACCAATGAGGCCTTAATTTAAATTGAATGAAAGTGATTACAATACATTAAACCAAAGAAAAGACAGAAACCTTGTTATATTGGGTCAGATCAAATAGAAATCACTTCTTACGTGAATGGCAGCCCATGTTCACTTTTTACAGTGTACCTGGTCCAAAGTGTCCATGATGTCAGCAGTGTTTTGGCGTGTTGCTCCTCCTTTGGCACGGATGACTGATGAGCTGACTTGAGTGCATGTCTAACTGGGCCATGAACTTCTCAAGAGGAACAGCCATGAGCCTCAGGAACTCTGCATTGATCTAAAACAAATGACAGGATTGCATGGATATGGTATCCTCAATGAAAGGAAATGCAACTGGCCTCAGTCTGTATACAATCGCAGTTTTAACAAAGTAACCACTGAAGCATACTTGTACAATGGCTAAAATGCCAAATTCACAAAAAAGTATAACTGAAAATCTAAATTCAGTCAGTAAGCACAGTTGTATACTTAATCTCAACCACACCAAATTATGACCAATTAATAAAAGCTCACTAACAAAAGCTGAAAGATGCAGACTTTGATCACTTTAGTTTCATTGATACCTTTTTCTGTTGGAACAGTGCAGGCCATCTGTCCCTGAAGTCCTTAATGCAGGGTTTTTGGTTAACAACCTCCTGTCGTCTGTAGGCAAACGTGCGAGCCATTTTGTCTGCAATGACCTTTTCGTTGTTCCTTATGCTGATCTCTGTCAGAAGTTCTTGCCTCTCTTTTTCCAGGCTTTCCAGAGTCTCACCAGTAGGGAATGATGGATAAAAGTTAGCTTCAGCTCGTTTTGGCCTCTTTACTTTTTTTGCAGGGAGCGCATCACTAGTAGCTTTAGATTTCTAGAAGTTCACTGACAGCTCTGGACACCCCTGCATTTTGAGCTGAGTCCTGTAGATTCCCATCTTGTACTTCAGTTGCTTTTTCCAACCATAGCAGCCATTGAATGAACCAGGTTCTTTCAAGGAAGTGTTTTTTGATTAAGGCTTCTGCAACTGTGCAGAAATGTGCGTTGTCAGGATAGGTTTTGTATTGGTACATTTCTTCTGCTAGTTTATTCACGATATCCGACTTCATTCGGAAGCTGACAGTTAACATTTTGTGGCTCACATGGTACTCAGAATTCCCCTTCGCTAGCTGCAGCTCTGTCATATGAAAATTGCAGAATTGGAAAGTCCACTGGTCACTGTTGTGTTCGGGATGACAGACTCAGGATGAGAGGATTATTGTCATCTGATGCCATCATCAGACTCAACGGAAAGATAATGAGATGTGGTCTCAGTGGGGGGGATCCAAGATGGCGCTCTGATTAGGGCTGCACGATATTGGGAAAACATGCGATATGTGATAACATTATTTTATATTAAGATAACGATATGACTTGCGATATTTAATGTTTTTGTTCACTCTACTTGTTGCCAACATAGACTGATGCAGAAATTAAAAAAGAAATGCATTGTTTCCATTCCAACATTATTTTTATTGGGAAAAATGCAGCTACACCTGCAATGCTGGCCATAAGTCACCTTGCCCCCTTAAACATTTTCTGATACTGTAAACAAAATGAAATTGTCATTGACATATCACTCCAACTGCAATGTCTCAACTTAAACTGGTAACCTCTTTTCAAACCTGGTAGCCTTTTTCTAAACCACTCATTTGTTGAGCCAATAAGGTGTTGCAGAATGGGGTCTGGGGGGTTAAGGTTGCTTAATGTCGGCAACCTTTTCGCTGTTAATGTAGCTTTCTTTGAATCTGGGATCCATGAAGCACGCCATGTCCAGAAGTTCTTGGGTTGTCGGTTCGTCATATTTAGAGTTCATGTAGTTCAGAATGTTCATCTTTATGGATTTTGTTAAGTCAGAATCTTCTTCTTTCTCTGCAAGAACTGATGTCTTCATCAGATGAAGAACTGGTTTCACATATGAAACACTTACATAACTCTCACCTGAGTGCATCTGTATATTCTTGCAGAGGCTGTAACGCCTGGTTTACAGACTCAAGCACATCCAGGTCCTGCCAGGTGGGAACCAAATGCCTTGATTTTCTGTCTTCTGACAGGACGGCAGATAAAGCCAGATGCTGCTCAAGGACTCCATCATCTTTTGCCTGGATCCCCACCTTGTCGGGCATTCTGTGATGAGAGAGTGTTCTGGGAGGTTATGCTCCTGCTGTGCTTCTTTCAGTGCCATTTTCTCTTTCCAGCTATGGGGGAAATGTCCCACCAACTTTTTGCAAAGTCCAGTTGCTCGAGCAATTCGACGATCATCTCTAACAGCATTTTCTGAGGAGCAGGCAGAAGATTAAATATAAGACAGACATGTATAATTTCAAACGTACAACATTAACAATTGCAATAATGACTAGCCTAATAATACCAATGGTAGGCCTACAACATTCCAGACAATGAAAAATCACCCATTTAGCAGCCTAATTTGTGTGTACCAGAGCTTAAAATAAATAACTTAAAAAGCAGCATGCTATAGGCTACAATACAAAGTTATTTATTATTGAGAATAAATGAAGTTATTACTTTCCATCTTGTCAATGGATAATTAGGCCTAGACCTTATTACAAAACAATAGTAGGCTTAGACTAGAGCATACGTTATAGTATACTATATAATAGTATGTTACAGTGACAAGCAGATCAGTTTAAATCAGACACTTCAGACTATCTTACCGATGGCCAGATGCAGCCTGTGGCCAAAACACTGAAGTCTGACCCAACTGTTCAATTCAGTGGCCTTCACAACGTTGGCGCCGTTATCCGTGGTAATACACACTTGCTGGTCTTCATGTAAATTCTAGCTGGCTAACACTTCACGTAATCCAAAAGCTATATTTTCACTGGTGTGCGATTCTGGGAAGTATACAGTCTCCAGACACCGTGTTTTCAGTTTGAAATCTTCAGTGAGGAAATGCACGGTGAAACTCATGTCGGGTTCTGTTGTACGACTTGACCAAAGGTCTGTTGTACTTGCATAGTAGTCAACTTGACTCAATTCCAGCTTAACAGTTTTCCGGCATTCGTCGTACATTCGTGGAATGGCGCGCTGGTTTCCTTGACAATGTAAGCGTTACATTAATTTGTTAGTTTGTTGTACTCCAAGAATTCAAAATCTCGCCATTATGTCTGTTATGACCCCCGTTTGGCCGACATTAAACATACCATGAAAATGTCGGACAATAATACAAATAATAAGAATAAGAGTGATAGTTGTCAATGCTATAGGCAGATGACCCATTTCATACCAAACTGTCTGAACCTGTCTTTTTT
>PIJE02000940.1:193717-196217 GCA_002895965.2 Coryphaenoides rupestris | reverse complement strand
CCCTGACCCCTAGAGGAACCACAGGGCGTAGTCACGTTGTGTATTGTTTCTGTAGTCGATGGTTCATACTTAGCATTACATAACATAACATAACATACATAACTTACATGACATTGGAGAGAACGGTTGAGGATTGCAGCTAATGGTGATGGTTTGTTTAGTTTGAGTGAGGAGGCAACAGAAGTTCTGGTCTTATCTCCGTTATCTCTGTTATCTCTTATCTCTGTTTACGTTGCCAGGTCAGGTTTATTAGAACTCGTTATCTGCTTCGTTAGCATCGCCCAGGCCCAGATTAGACTCCGCCCCCTGACCTTTAACCTGCGCCAGTGGTTCTGAACTAGAACTAGAACCTTATCTTCCGTTGATGCGCAGCTAATGATCGGCGAAGCTGAACTCTGATTGGCTGGATGTGTATCTATAGGCATACACACCACACACACACGTTTATGTATACATCAGTGTGTGTGTGTGTGTGTGTGTGTGTGTGTGTGTGTGTGTGTGTGTGTGTGTGTGTGTTCTCCAGTATCTGTGCAGTGTCTCAGTGACAACCATTAACTCTGAGGTCATGGAAATACCTCGAGGGTGGCCGCACACACACACACACACACACACACACACACTCCTAACAGCTTCAAACACACACACACACAAACACACATAACACACACACACACACTTAAACCAGCTCCACACACACACACCCTAACAGCTCAAACACACAACACCACACAGCAAACCTACCAGCTTCAACACACACACAAACACACACACAAACACACACACACTCCTACCAGCTTCAAACACACACACACACACTCCTACCGAGACGAATAGCACTTCAACAATTAGTCCCTTGATGGAGAGAGGCTGACTTGTTGCTGTATAGAACGCTGGCTAATGGCCCCGGTCTCCATCGCTGAGATGTTGGTGCGTAGAGACGGAGCAACTATCTGCCGAGTCAGCGAGTCCCCAACACACAACGTTCTCCAGCTGCGGCCCGATGACAATTTTCCAAATGCGGGATTTCATTTAATTTCTTCAGAATTTTGCTCTTCCTTTTTTTGTGTCCTCCATTCCTCTCTCCGTTCAGACTTCCCCAAACGTCTATTTTAGGTCCCAGCAACGTGACACAAAGCTTGCAATTTGTCAAAAGAAGAAATAAAACCAAACCAAACCGAAGTCCCCGCAGAGGAAACATTTCCCCGTCGCGGCCGCCGAGCTGCCAGGCCCCCGCGGTGCCGGGCCCCCGCGCTGCCGGGCCCCCGTGGCGCGCGGCGGCGGCGTGGCGGTGGTGTCGGCCGCCGCGTCCTGGAATGACCTTCGGGGAGCAGCGAGGGTCAAGTTCTCTTTTCCTTGGTTTCCATTCTGTTGTGTTTCTTCCCCCTCTGCGAGAGGCTCCCGTCTCTCTCTCTCTCTCTCCCTATCCGACCGCCGGGGCCCCGTCTGGTTTTCCGATTTGGCGGCGTGTCGGTGGACGTGGCCCCCGGAAGAATTCCTTCCATCTCTCAGCCTCGGCGCCCGGCCAGCGCTGGTGACAGTAGCGAGAGGAACGGCAGATTCCAAACGCCTTCCTTCTCCGGCCGTTGTTTTGGCCGCGGGAGACGAAACAGAACGTTTAACCTTTAGTTGTTTTGAGTCCCTCCTCCACCCCAAAGTCCTACAGATGTAACTCTTGTAAAGCACATTCATTGTGGTGGACACTTTGTAAGGTTCCCGGACACTTCGTAAGGTTCCTGGACACTTTGTAAGGTTCCTGGACACTTCGTAAGGTTCCTGGACTTTGTTGGAAGGACTTGGAGTTCCTCTGTGTCTGTTGTGTGTGTGTGTGTGTGTGTGTGTGTGTGTGTGTGTGTGTGTGTGTGTGTGTGTGTGTGTGTGTGTGTGTGTGTGTGTGTGTGTGTGTGTGTGTGTGGTGTGTGTGTGTGTGTGTGGTGTGTGTGTGGTGTGACAGGACAGTGCTCAGTATACAGCTGGTCGTGAGGTCGGTCATGTGAACTGTCTCATGCCCAGCACACCCACAGCTGGAACAGACAGACAGACAGACAGACAGACAGGCTCCTGTGAGAGAGAGACAGACAGACAGAGGGAGGGAGAGACAGACAGGGAGTGAGGGAGGGAGATGGACCAGGAGACAGGCAGACAGACATGTAAGCAGACAGACAGGCAGACAGACAGGTAAGCAGACAGACAGACAGAGGGAGGGAGGGAGGGAGGGAGGGAGATGGACCAGGAGACAGGCAGACAGACATGTAAGCAGACAGACAGGCGGACAGACAAGTAAGAAGACAGACAGGCGGTAGCGTCATGTTTTATGAGGACTCGGTGTTCTTGCGTCGGCGTTCCATAACCGCTGACCACGGCAGCTCGGACCGACGGACACCACATCACCCGTCGCCCACTTCCTGTCCAACCACTTCCTGTCCAACCACTTCCTGTTCCATTTAGTCTGAGTGAACGCGCCACATTGAATGGAACCATTAATAGCATTATGCTACGCTAA
>PIJE02000940.1:186217-188717 GCA_002895965.2 Coryphaenoides rupestris | reverse complement strand
CTGCAGACTTCATGGGAAATATTTGTTTCTTATCCTCCTCCACCCTCTTCACCTCCCCTCTCCTCCTCCTCCCTCCTCCTCCCTCCTCCTCCTCCCTCCTCGGAGGAGTGGAGGAATGCACTTTAAGCGCCGACACAACAATGGAATCCTTTTTCTTGCGGGAGATGAAACGCGCGTTAGTCACCGGCTAATAAGACGTGATGCAGCCGCGGCGCCGTGTCACCGCGTACCGAGCGGCGCGGCGAGCGGCGTGCCGAGCGGCGTACCGAGCGGCGTACCGAGCGGCGTACCGAGCGGCGTGCCGAGCCGCGTAGCGAGCGGCGTGCCGAGCGGCGTGCCGAGCGGCGGTCGCCTGCGCTCGGCGGGAACATCAATGCCGCGCCGCCGCGAGACGCAGGCGGCGGAACCTCGAGGCGGGAAACCTGTCGGGGAGAACATTGCTTCTGTCAGCCTGCATGGATAACGAGGAGGGAGGAGGCGCAGCTCGGAGGCCCCCAAGGGCCCCCAGACACCCACGACCGGAGAGAGAGAGAGAGAGAGCGAGAGAGCGAGAGAGCGAGAGAGAGAGAGAGAGAGAGAGAGAGAGAGAGAGAGAGAGAGAGAGAGAGAGAGAGAGGGGTTCCCCAGCTTTGAACCGGCAAACACATGATGACACTCCTCCAGGGGCCTCGCGGGTTCCTTCAGGGGCCAAAGTTCTCTTGTTGTTCTCTGGTGACTCGACGGTTCAGATCTCCTGGTGGTTGTTGTGTATTCACCTTCCTCTTCCTCTTCCTCACTCCTCCAATCATCAACTTTGCCATCTTCATCTTTATCTTCATCGCCATCACCTTCATGATCTCCATCATCTTCATCATCTTCAGTGCCGCGTGGTGACGCCGCCGCCCCGATCCGTTGCATCTCGTCTTCATCAGGTTTCAATAAAGTCACATTTGGAGGCGCCCTGAACATGACCTTTGCTCTCTGAGCAAGAGGGTGTGTCTCCCAAGGGGCGGAGTCTCTGTGTCTCCCAAGGGGCGGAGTCTCTGTATCTCTCAAGGGGCGGAGTCTTTGTGTCTCTCAATGGGCCGAGTCTCCGTGGAATACAACAGAATATATTACAATCGTATTTAATGGAACGGTTATATTTGACCACATTTGTATTACCAGCAGATACAATAACACGGATGGCAGCGCACACACAAACAAACTGGAAACTAAAAAGTTGTTCTGAAAAAAACGGATTTATGTTTGAAGTGAAAAATGACACGAGAATCCGGGAACAACATATTTTCCGTCTTCCTGTGAATCCGTCCTCGTTCGCCCCACGGTGTTCAGTGTACACTTAGCCGAGGCTATTTTTAAATTCCCCCGTCAGGTGAGCGGAGCAGCGTTAGCCTCGCGCCACGGCCTCACGCTATCCTGAGTGCTTATTAAGTCTCCGTCTGTCTCCGTCTGTCTCCATCTGTCTCCGTCTCCGTCTGAGGACCCGCTGCAGACGGAGACGGGAGATAGCACATCATTAACCCCTCAGTAGACCGGCCCGCTGCCATGTCCTCCCTCTTCTGATTTATCACGCCGACGCCGCCGTCGACTCAAACGTGGTTCAGATTAATTCTCTCCTCGGCTGGAATTGGAGACAGACGTCGGTCGTGTTGTTTTAGAACGTTTTTCTCTCGACGTTGTCACCGAGGCGATGGCGTGTCTGGCTCGCGGCTAATCGGCGCCGGGGATCAGGATCAGATGCGTGCGCCCGGGGGCCAGAGGTTTGTCCGAGGTCGACGCAGACGGAATATTTTTCCCGACGCTAACACTCGATACGTTCCCGAGATGTCTGCTTCCTCCGCGGGCGGGAAATCACCCCCCGGTCCTCTCTCAGGTCCTCACACTTCTGCAGACACGCTGGGAGAACTATGCACTGCCACGTGTGTGTGTGTGTGTGTGTGTGTGTGTGTGTGTGTGTGTGTGTTGTGTGTGTGTGTGTGTGTGTGTGTGTGTGTGTGTGTACGTGTGTGTGTGTGTGTGTGTGAGCACCTCTGGTCATCACGACAGGGTGATCTTTGCAGAACTTCTCCAGTTGTGTTTCATTGTGGCTTCTCAGTCAATGTTTGTTGATGTTCTTGAACTTCTGAGCAGATCGTGGCTCCTGGAACCTCCCTGCTTCGAGAATATCGTAGTCCTAGTTCAGAAGAACGGTTCCTGGTGTGTTCCTTGTCAAGGCTCCGTCTGGGACCCACTGCAGGAAACCTTTCTTACTTCTCTTTGCAGACCCACACTAAATAATTGTATTATATATATTTATCTCTATATCATGGTATTGAAGCAATTGAACTACACTGTCGGTAACCCAATTTGGGCCGAGGAGGTCATCTTTCATTCTAATCCATCGTCAAAAAACAACACGACCGTTTTCACTCGGTCCGAGGTCGCGCTCGAGTGCCTCGCCCCCGCGAGCGTCGTGACGCAGCTACGGGTCGACGACTGTCAAACAAAAACCTCTCGTCTGGCGAAGGCGTCTGGGCGG
>PIJE02000940.1:115000-164296 GCA_002895965.2 Coryphaenoides rupestris | reverse complement strand
GGGGGGGGTGGGGGGGGGGGATATGTTTTCATGGAAACATATAAAGATGACAAACACACACACACACACACACACACACACACACACACACACACACACACACACACACAGTACACACACACACACACGTACACACACCACACACGACACGCAACACGCACACACACACACACACAGGACAGTAGTGTGGGTGTGTGAGTGTATCATCCGTGTGCAGAATCAGATTAGTAAATGTGTAAAAGAATCTCTAAATATGTACAGAATGTATACAGGAGCCTACAAATGTGTACTCCATGTAATCCATGTGTGTGTGTGTGTGTGTGTGTGTGTGTGTGTGTGTGTGTGTGTGTGCAATCAGAGTTGTAATAATAAAACACAGATCTGTAAATGTGTAGACATATCTGTAAAGGTTGAAACGTATTTTACGGGAAATAAAGTCATCAGACACACACACGCACACACACACACACACACACACACACACACACACACACACACACACACACACACACACACACACACACACACACACACACACACACACACACACACACACACACACACACACACACACACACACAGGGTTACTTTTAGATCGTCCACCCCGACGGTCTGTGATGTATCGAGACGTTTGGCACCAGAACTTCCTGTCGTCTGGACGTGAAACTGCTGAGTTCTGTGGAAGGTGACATCGCCGGTCAAGACGATTTGTTTCTTACTACGTTATGTAAGCCCCCCCCCGCCGCCCCCCCCCCCTCTCCCATCTCGTCTGGGAAACAGCTGAGTCGGCGCTCAGATGACAATGAAAGTAATAATGAATATCTGACACATTTCATACCTCGTGTTGTTGACCCCCCGGGGTCACGACCTCGCGGGTAATGGAAAATGTATGTGTGTTTGTGTGTCTGTATGTGTGTCTATGTGTGTGTTCATTTGAATTCAATTCTAATTGAGTAAAATAAATTTTTTGTTGAGTGTCAATATGTCACATTCTATCGATTATAGATTATAAATGATAGATTCCAGATTATAGACGATAGATTATAGATCAGGCCGACTCAATGGAGTAGGAGTTGAGTTGATGATGTGCTCAACTTCCAGAGGTCAGAACTCCTCCAGGCTCTGAGGGACCTCTCCACCTCCGCCGACCTCCACTCCAACCAGCTGTGAAAATATTTTCTCTGTCAAAACATCTGTGAGAGGAATGTGGGGACCGAGCAGAACCACTTCCTGTCAGGAGAACACACACACACACACACACACACACACACACACACACACACACACACACATCTGTCTCTCTCTCTCTGTCTCTCTCTGTCTCTCTCTCTCTCTCTCTCTCTCTCTCAATTCAATTCAATGTAAAGCTTTATTGTCATGGGAAACGTACATTTCATTGCCGAAGCGAGTGGTAAATAAAAACAAAAACACAACAAATCGAATTTACAAATCTGTACGATTACAATATATTCTATAACAAAGGAATGTGTAAACAAAGCTGCAATATTGCAATCAAATGTGTAAATATGAGTTTCTAAAGTATACTTATAAAGAACTAAATATATATACAGGGAAGTAAGTCAACTTCAAAATCATATGAAAATATATATAAAAAAAATACAAAAATGCAAAAAATACAAAAAATACAGAAAGAAAATACAATAAAAAAGGAAAAGAAAATCGAAAAGAAAAAACCCCAAATAAAATATATATATAAAAGAATAAAAATATAAATAATAATAATAAAAAATAAAGGGTGATTGTCAGTCACCCCTTGGTTGGAGGTTGTATTGCTGTACTTCGTCTCTCTCTCGCTTTGTCCCGGCGACCCGCGGCGTTGTCACGGCGACCTGCAAGGTCAGTTAGCTTGTTGCAGGGATGCGGACGGGGGAGACGGGAGTAGGGGGTGGGGTTGGATCGCCCCAGCGAGGGGGAAAGAGAAAGACAGGTGGGCCGTGGATGAAGAGAAGGAGGAGGAGGTGGAGGAGGAGGAGGAGGAGGAGGAGGACGAGGAGGAGGAGGAGGAGGAGGAGGTGGTGGAGACGGTAGTGGATGAGGTAGTGGAGGTGGTGATGGAGGAGGAGGTGGTGGATGTGATAGTGGAGGTGATGGTGGAGGGAGAGAAGGAGGAGGAGGAGGAGGCGTGGTCGGGTCTGTGACAGCATGAGGAGTGTGAGTGTCTGTTGACGGTGTTGTGGTCTGAGGAGTCCTCCACACTGACCCCAGGGAGGAGGAGCTGACCCCAGGGAGGAGGAGCTGACCCCAGGGAGGAGGAGCTGCTCCTGTCCTGCGAGCGGGGAAGTGGGGGGGGGGAGCTTAATGACTGTCATCCAACCGGACGCTCAGATTAACCACATGGTGTCACTGTTACCACGACAACAGCACCATAGCTAAGAGACGATGCCAACTGTAGAGAGATCCATCCTGTATGATTACTGTCTCTGTCTCTGTCTCTCTCTCTCTCTCTGTCTCTCTCTCTCTCTCTCTCTCTGTCTGTCTGTCTGTCTCTCTCTCTCTTTCTATATATATAGCTTTCATTGGTTTTAGGGTTAGGGTTTCATATTAGGGTTTGGTTTTAGGGTTAGGGTTTCATATTAGGGTTTGGTTTTAGGGTTAGGGTTTCATATTAGGGTTTGGTTTTAGGGTTAGGGTTTCATATTAGGGTTTGGTTTTAGGGTTAGGGTTTCATGTTAGGGTTTGGTTTTAGGGTTAGGGTTTCATATTAGAGTTTGGTTTTAGGGTTAGGGTTTCATATTAGGGTTTGGTTTTAGGGTTAGGGTTTCATATTAGGGTTTGGTTTTAGGGTTAGGGTTTCATATTAGGGTTTGGTTTTAGGGTTAGGGTTTCATATTAGGGTTTGGTTTTAGGGTTAGGGTTTCATATTAGGGTTTGGTTTTAGGGTTAGGGTTTCATATTAGGGTTTGGTTTTAGGGTTTCATATTAGGGTTTGGTTTTAGGGTTAGGGTTTCATATTAGGGTTTGGTTTTAGGGTTAGGGTTTCATATTAGGGTTTGGTTTTAGGGTTTCATATTAGGGTTTGGTTTTAGGGTTAGGGTTTCATATTAGGGTTTGGTTTTAGGGTTAGGGTTTCATATTAGGGTTTGGTTTTAGGGTTAGGGTTTCATATTAGGGTTTGGTTTTAGGGTTAGGGTTTCATATTAGGGTTTGGTTTTAGGGTTAGGGTTTCATATTAGGGTTTGGTTTTAGGGTTAGGGTTTCATATTAGGGTTTGGTTTTAGGGTTAGTTGGTTTCATATTAGGGTTTGGTTTTAGGGTTAGGGTTTCATACTAGGGTTTGGTTTTAGGGTTAGTGTTTCATGATAGGGTTTGGTTTTAGGGTTAGTGTTTCATACTAGGGTTTGCTTTTAGGGGTAGAGTTTCATATTAGGGTTTGGTTTTAGGGTTAGGTTTTCATATTAGGGTTTGGTTTTAGGGTTAGGGTTTCATATTAGAGTTTCATGTTAGGGTTTGGTTTTAGGGTTAGGGTTTCATGTTAGGGTTTGGTTTTAGGGTTATGGTTTCATATTAGGGTTTGCTTTTAGGGGTAGAGTTTCATATTAGGGTTTGGTTTTAGGGTTAGGTTTTCATATTAGGGTTTGGTTTTAGGGTTAGGGTTTCATATTAGAGTTTCATGTTAGGGTTTGGTTTTAGGGTTAGGGTTTCATGTTAGGGTTTAGTTTTAGGGTTAGGGTTTCATGTTAGGGTTTGGTTTTAGGGTTAGGGTTTCATATTAGGGTTTAGTTTTAGGGTTAAGGTTTCATATTAGGGTTTGGTTTTAGGGTTTAATATTTATAGTGTGTCATTAGTGTGTCTGATTGCGTTATTGAGTCACTTTAAGTCTAATTCTTCCTACTTTATCATGTTGATTGACACCTCAGGTTTCTCTGCTCCCTGTAGTCTCTCTCTCTCGTCTCTGTAGTCTCTCTCTCTCTCGACCACACACTGTTGCCATGGCGACAGAGATCAGCCGGCAGACGCGGCGCTCTGACGCCCCCTGCTGGCCGCCAGCTACACTACAGACAACTTAGACCCCAGACCGGTCAGTTGTATATTATACATGCGTCATACATTGATATGTAAAATATTACGTTGTTTAAATATCTTTCATTTTAGGAACATAAAGAAAGACATTTTTGATTATAAGAAGTGTCAGGTAATCTTTTTCCTTATCTGATGGTAAATTATTCTGATCTTTCAGTCAGATCGTACAAAAAGATGTTTTGATTGATTTTTTGTTTTCTATTCTCTGGAGTTGTACATGATGAGCAGAATAAATACAAATGAAATGAAATGAAGCAGTACACACACACACAGAGGTCCAAACGAAGTAGGCAGCAGTGTTGTTTATTTATAAAATTAAGTTCAAAGCTAAAAATACAAAAGCAACTTTAAATATCTACTGAGAAACATACCTACTCACTTAAAAAAAAGTTCTTTACATTGCATTATTCAGTCACGACAGAGCATACTCCCCCCGTCTGGTCTGGCGGACATGTTGGTGATGATGGGTTAAAGACGCGTTCATTAGCAAAGTCACCAGAATTTAAAGCTCAACAAATCACTTGTATGCCAGAAGAAAAATAAGTCAAATTTCCAATTGTCTTAAAAATGGCCCAGAGTAGCTTGTGTTGGGAAGACATAGAAATACTTAAAGGTGTGATGTAAGAATCACAAGCTGCTTCTCATTACTGCCCCCCATTGGCCGGTAGGTGAACTGCAGCCTGCCGGAGCTCCTGCATTCAGAGCTCCGTGGGTTGAGACAATAACAATCATAATCTCACGTTAGCCCGAGCCATAAATACACCTTTTACAAATTAATTTCAGTGCTTTCATAAAAAAATAATAAACCCGATTCGAATAAAATTCAAATCATCCCACAGACTGTTGTAGCAACAGAGAGATTCTGGGAAAGGTCTAATTGTTTAAAGTTCAACTACAACCTGCTCACATACTGGCAATTTAAAGCAGATTTGTGCACGTTGCATGTAAAATGCTACCGGTAGTCCCTGGAGGTATTCATAATTCTTCCATACAGGACCTTTCAGTTGTATCCCACGGTTAAATCAACCAAGATGACCACGCTCTGCCCAACAGCGCCCCCTGCAGGACAGCCAGAGGCGGCCCAAGCGCAGAGAGAGAAAATAATACAATACACAGATTTCATCAAGAAAACAAAAAGCTTCTTCACAATAGTGCATTTCTCTCTAATAATAATAATAATAATAAAAACATGGCATTGTGTACACTCTAAAATGAAGGCTAAAAATAATTCCTATAAAATTATGAACAGAAACAGAACTTCAGAAGTTCCTCGATGCGGAGGCGGCTGATCCTGAGAAAGAAGAGGTTAACACTGTAGCTCCGCCCCCCCACGTACACGACACCAACTCTCTTCACAATAAAAGCCTTAACACCAGGACTCTTCAAAGTAAAAGCACCATTGTTCCTTACTCACCGATACCTTAATTTGCGGCTGTATCGCGAGCGACAGAACGCAGTTCCGATTGGTGAATTAAAAAATGGCTATATACAAAATGTACACGCTATCAGTTAATTCAGCGCAGTGGCTCGATCCAGAGGTTAAAACGTAGCAAACTTAAAAAACAAAAACACTCTTCTAGCAAAAATAAAAGAACAATATTCCAAACGGTCCATCGGCCAATCAGAGAGGCGCGCTCTCCGCTCTGATGAGTTCAGGAACCAAGTCTCTGGAGCCAGCAGGGGTCGGGGGTCGGGGTCAGGGCTAGTACACCCCGGGGATGATGCGGTAGGGCACGACCCGGCAGTACTCGTCCCACGCCGAGCCGTACTTCCTGCGGCAGTTGGCCATGTCGCGCGCGTCGCGGTGGACGAGCAGGATGATGAAGTAGATCATGTAGTACCATGGCAACAGGTGGCTGAAGCCTACACACACACACACAGACAGTTAAACATCATGTTACCATGGCAACAGGTGGCTGAAGCCTACACACACACACAGTTAAACATCATGTTACCATGCCAACAGGTGGCTGAAGCCTACACACACACACACACACAGTTAAACATCATGTTACCATGCCAACAGGTGGCTGAAGCCTCCACACACACACACACACACACACACACACACACAGTTAAACATCATGTTACCATGGCAACAGGTGGCTGAAGCCTACACACACACACACACAGTTAAACATCATGTTACCATGGCAACAGGTGGCTGAAAACTACACACAGAGCCCATACCATGACTAGGTGTTTATACAGTATATTAGTGTATATATTATATATAAGTATATATATATATATATATATATATATATATATATATATATATTAGTAGTACTGACCGCAGGGCAAGGACCAGGCCAGGGCCATGATGAGGTCTCCCAGGTAGTTGGGGTGACGGACCACCCCCCACCAGCCAGACACCAGCAGACTCTTCCCTGTCGCCGTGGGGATGCTCTTCATGTCTGGGGGGGAGTGAGACAGAGGGAGACATGGGAGGGCAGGGGGAGACAGGGGGAGAGACAGGGGGAGAGACAGGGGAGAGACAGGGGAGAGACAGGGGAGAGGGGAGAAATTAGTGAATGTCTCAAACACCATGGAGAATATTTGTTTATCTATGTACATGTATGTATATCTCTATGTCTCTATGTCTCTCTATCTCTCTATCTCTATATCTTACTGGCCAGGGAGGCGTCTGCTGGGTTCCTCCTGAACGAGTTCTTCTGGGAGTTGGACTTCCTGAAGATGTAGAAGCCCAGGACTGGAGGACACACACACACACACACACACACAGAGTGACAGAGTGAGAGAGAGTGAGTGACAGAGAGAGAGTGACAGAGAGTGAGAGTGTGAGAGAGAGCGAGTGAGTGAGAGAGAGTGACAGAGTGAGACAGTGAGAGAGAGAGTGAGTGAGAGAGTGAGACAGAGTGACAGAGTGAGACAGTGAGAGAGAGCACTAACGTTTGAGGGTGACGATGGCCAGCAGGGCGGGGCCGGGCAGGGCCTGCGGGTGGCCCACCAGGTAGTAGGCCTGCAGGCTGTAGGTGAAGGGCACCCACACCAGGTCCCCGAACGCCAGCATGAAGCCGAAGCCATCGTGCATCAGGTCCATGGTGGTCAGGATGGCCTCCTGGGGGGGGGGGGGGGGGCTTATTATGGGATGGACGACGGCTACAGGACTTCTGTGTGTGTGTGTGTGTGTGGTGTGGTGTGGTGTGAGCGCGTGTGTGTGTGTGTGTGGTGTGGTGTGGTGTGAGCGTGTGTGCACCTCGTTCCAGAGGCCGTCCGCCACGTAGAGAAGCTGGAAGGCGTTGACCAGCAGCATGGCGGGGGAGGGGCAGGACAGATTATGCACACGCATCTCAGCCACGGCCAACGAGCAGTTAATCACACACTGAGGGGGGAGAGAGAGAGAGAGAGAGAGAGAGAGAGAGAGAGAGAGAGAGAGAGAGAGACAGAGAGACAGAGAGAGAGACAGAGAGAGACAGAGGAAGAGGAAGAGACAGAGAGATAGAGATAGAGATAGAGAGAATGAGAGAATGAGAGACGGAGAGACAGAGCCAGAGAGAGAGGGGGATAGATATATATATATATAGAGAGAGAGACAGAGGGAGAGAGAGGGAGATAGATATATAGAGAGACAGAGTGAGAGATGGAGAGACAGAGCCAGAGAGAGAGGGGGATAGATATAGAGAGAGACAGAGGAAGGAAGAGAGAGAGAGAGAGAGAGAGAGAGAGAGAGAGTGAGAGAGAGAGATGGAGAGAGGGGGAGAGAGAGGGATAGATATAGAGAGAGTGAGAGAAAGGGGGAGAGGGAGGGAGAGAGAGAGACAGAGAGGGAGACAGAGAGGGGGAGAGATAGACAGAGAGGGGGAGAGAGGGAGGCAGCGAGGGAGAGAGAAAGCGAGAGAGAGACATATAGACAGAGAGAGAGAGCAAGAGAGAGAGATATAGACAGAGTGAGAGAAAGAGAGAGAAAGAGAGACAGAAGGAGATACAGAGAGACAGTTATAAAGAGAGACAGAGAGAAAGAGACAGAGACAACATAGATATAAAGAGAGAGATATAAAGAGAGAGACACAGTCACATCAGTGTGTTGGGCCTTATATACACACTTCTATATACTCCTACTATATACTTGTAAGTACATTATACACACTTCTATATACTCCTACTATATACTTGTAAGTACTATACACACAGATACATCCACCACCGTATATAGTCCTACTAGACATGTATACTACTACACTATACTACACTATACTATAACGCTGCAGTTCCCCCTCCGGCCAGCGGGCGGCGCCATGTGACCAACTCACCCAGCCAATGAGACCAGGCCGCATCTCACAGAAGAACTTGAGGTCAAAGTTCCTGATGCGGGGGTTCAGCTCGCGACCTTTGAAGAAGTCGTACATCAGGCTTCCTGTGGGGGGGGGGGTTACACAGGGTTAAAGGTTAATAAATTAGCTCGTCAATTAATCAATTAGCCAATGAATGAGCCAATTAAGAGACCGCGCACCCGAGTTGCCGCCCAGGGCGCGCTGCTGGGTGGGGGCGTGGCCTGAGCGGGCGTACAGGTAGACGCTCAGCAGGAGGGTCAGCAGGAAGGAGGCGGTGGTCAGCTGCAGGAAGTGGTCGTAGATGTAGGAGAGGTCGACGCCCAGGTGCACCGCCGCCGCCACGGTAACGGCGCTCACCGCGATGGCGAAGAAGCCTGCGGGGCGGGGGGAAGAGTCAGGGGGAGGAGTCAGACAGAGCCACACCACCACAGTTGCAGACCGTGTGTGTGTGTGTGTGTGTGTCTCACCGTTGGTTCTATACTTGAGTCTCTCTCCAGAGCGCAGCGGCATGCCTTCACTCAGCTGCAGAGAGAGGATAGAGTATAGTTAGAGACAGAGACAGAGAGAGGATAGAGAGAGAGACACAGAGACAGAGAGAGAGTATAGTTAGAGAGACAGAGACAGAGAGGACAGATGGAGAGACACAGAGAGAGAGAGATAGAGAGAGAGACACAGAGACAAAGAGAGAGAGGATAGATAGAGAGAGAGAGAGTATAGTTAGAGAGACAGAGAGAGACAGTATAGATAGAGAGACACAGAGACACATTCACATTCACTCTCCGATTCACTCTCAGCCTTATAGACAATAAACCAGCCAGTAAGACCCAGACAAGAATCCCAGAAAACCAGCCAGAGTCCCGGTCAATCAGTCAGTAAACTAGCCGGAGTCCCGGTAAACCAGTCTGTAAAAGCAGTGGTACCTTGCCGATGGGCAGCAGATAGAGCAGGACCTGGAAGAGGACCCAGAGCAGGACCAGGACCAGGGCCTGGGGGTCCCAGAAGGCTTTCAGGGACGGCAGTGGCGGGGGGAAGTTGAGAAGGCTGGGGTCTTCCAGCTTCACCTGCAGGATCACAAACAGAACCCAGGACGGCAGGAAGAGTAGCCACAGGTAGGCCCCTAGAGATAGACACCAGGACATAGACAGCACCGGGTCAGACGCCACAACATAGACAGCACCGGGTCAGACACCACGACAGACAGCACCGTAACACTGTTACACCAGCACATGGACAGCGCCGTAACACGGTTATACCAGGCCAAAGACCAGAACATAGACAGCACTGTAACACTGACACACCAGGTCAGACACCAGCACATAGACAGCGCCGTACCACGGTTATACCAGGCCAAAGACCAGAACATAGACAGCACTGTAACACTGACACAACACTAGGTCAGACACAAGCAGATAGACAGCCCCACCAGCAGATAGACAGCCCCATAACACAGTCACAACACCGGGTTAGAACCAGCAGATAGACAGCACCATAATACTCACTAGCTATGAGGAGACTAGACTTATATGATCCCACCTCCTCCGCCCCCCTCCCCCATCTTACCCTCCAGCCTACCTATCCTGCCTCCAAAGTCCAGGGGCGTGCTGGATACGGTGGTGGGTGGAGCCATCGTTGCCCGCTTCACTTCCTCCTCCTCCTCTTCATGGGGGCGGGGCTCTGCGTCCTTGTCGTCCGTCTTGCGTCGCCGCAGGTTGTAGCGGCCCGGGTTCTTCTCGGGTTCCGGCCTGGCCTCTGCCTCCTGGAGCGCACAGGACTCACGGTCGGTCCGCGCGATCTGAACCAGCACCTTAGACGTCAACCTCAAGGACTTTCCAGGCCCAATGCCCTTTAGATTCGAGGCCCCAACACAGAATAGTGTGACATCAAATCAGGCTGAATTACTGTCGCAACGGCGAGAATTAGAACTCGCGCTTGAATGTGTGAACACATCTCAATTGTGCTGTGCTACAGTGAATGCAGACTATAGCAAAACAAAGTGAAATAATACAAAAAGTGCTTCATTTTCTATTCTTGCACAAAGCATATGATGAATGGGTCTCTTGAATAGTTCCAGAGCATACAGAATAGTATTTAGCTTGAAAAGCCGATGCCCAGAGTGTGACAGGTCGAGACAGGCTGTCTGATAGCCTGCTGGGCTACATGGAGTCACGCTAACTCACTCAGACGCTAATGCCCATCACATGCTACACATTCCCTCTCCGGCTCCATGCTGCTGGAGCTCAACCGCTTCCTGTCTCCATACTGCTAGAGATCAACATTTAATATATAAAATGTATTATAATATAACATGTAATGTAACATAATGTACTGTATATCTCGGAGATCTGACAGCTCACCACTGAGCTACAAACACCAGCTTCTAATCTCCTGGTTCCAGTATGTTGACTGACTGCAGTCTTAGGACCGGGGCTTATACAGCAAGCTCCTTATTGGAGCTATTAAGAGTCAGGAGCCCTGCGCTCATGGTTGCTGGACATGGCTATATGCTGGACTATGAGGACCCATGATTACTGGACATGGCTTTATGCTGGCCTATGAGGACCCATGATTACTGGACATGGCTTTATGCTGGCCTATGAGGACCCATGATTACTGGACATGGCTTTATGCTGGCCTATGAGGACCCGAGTGGGGCCCCTGCTTCACCATCAGATTGATCACACATTTCATCAAGATGTCAGCTGAGAGAGAGAGAGAGAGAGAGGGGGGGGGGGGGGGTAGAGCCTGTGTTGGAATGGCCCCCGAGGCCTCCCAACATGCACACCTCAGGACATTCCAGCAGCATGCAGTTCAGCTGGGAGGCCCACAGCAGAGCCCGGGTCTGTTGTTAACACGCCAACAACACGCTAAGAACACGCTCTCTCTCTCTCTCTATAATGTTATAGTCTCTCTCTCAGACTCACCTGTTGGGTGTCGATGTGTTCGTTCTTCTCATGGTTGCTGCCGTTGTTCTCCACTGACACCTGCTACACACACACACACACATTATACACACCTGCTACACACACACACACACACACACATTATACACACTATACATCTGCATATCAGCATGTCCACTATGTGTGTGGGTGTGTTTGCATGTGTGTGTGTGTGTGTGTGTGTGTGTGTGTGTGTGTGTGTGTGTGTGTGTGTGTGTGTGTGTGTGTGTGTGTGTGTGTGTGTGTGTGTGTGTGTGTGTGTGTGTGTGTGTGTGTGTGTGTGTGTGTCCTACCACGGGCGTGAGGCGGACCTCCACCACCTCCTTCATCTTGCTCTCCCTCCTGGAGGAGGAGGTGGAGGAGGAGTAGGAGGCGTTGTCCCTCCTGGAGGAGGAGGAGGAGGAGGAGGCGGCAGTGTTCTCCCTGCGGGAGCTTTCTGTGATTGCAGCGGTTGCCACGGCAGCGGCGGTGCGGGAGGAGGAGCGCCGGGTGGTCCGGCCCGGGGAGCGGGAGCGGGAGCGACGCCGCGACGGGGAGTAGGAGCGGGAGCGAGAACGCTGGCGGAACCCAGATGCATTCTGGGAGGGGAGGGAGAGACCACATGATGGACCCTGGCTGGACCTCTGACCAGACCCTCTAAACCAGGGGTGTCAAACATACGGCCCGTGGGCCGGATCAGGCCCGCAAACAGGTTTAATCCGGCCCGCAAGATGCGGGCCGGATGCTGCATGCTGAAGGCTGCGGAGATTGTGTGCCCTGAAAAGCGCCAGGCTTTTGCAAATATCAGCCTGACAAGAAATACAGTTGCAGACAGGATTTCTGATCTTTCGGCGGATTCGGACAGCCAATTGAAGCGCAGAGTAAAGTCATTTATTGCTTTTTCATTTGCAATTGACGAAAGCACGGACATTACTGATGTTGCACAACTGGCAATATTCATCCGCGGAGTTGATGACACTTTGACTGTCACCGAGGAGTTCGTGGAGTTGGTGCCAATGACGGACACCACAACAGCAGCTGATATTTTCACCGCACTCGTCGGCGCACTGAACAGGCTCGAAGTGGACTGGTCCCGCGCTGTCAGCCTGGCTACAGATGGTGCGCCCTCAATGGTCGGGAAAAAAGCAGGTGTGACAAAGTTCAGAGAGAAAGTGCAGACTGCAAATGGAGGACGTGATTTTTGGACTTTTCACTGTATTTTGCATCAGGAGGCTTTGTGTTGCAAGGCATTAAAGATGGATAACGTCATGAAAGTGGTCGTCCAAACTGTTAATTTCATCCGATCCAGAGGCCTGAATCACCGTCAGTTTGACAGCCTTCTCAGAGAGAAAGACCACAATTATGGGCTGCCATACCACACTGAGGTAAGATGGTTAAGCCGAGGTGTTGTGCTGAGGCGTTTCTTTGAATTACGAGAGGAAATTGAACAGTTCATGGAAAAAAAGGGCAAACCAGTGTTAGAATTTCAGTCCACAGAATGGATGCAGGACCTTGCATTTATGGTGGATGTTACAGAGCACTTGAATAACTTGAACAAAATGCTGCAAGGGCGCAACAATGTTGTCAGGCAGTATTATGACAGCATATGTGCGTTCACGTTAAAGCTGTCATTGTGGGAGACGCAACTCGCAGGTGGTGATGCAGCTCACTTTCCTTGTCTGAGTGCGCGACCCAACATGCCACAGACATGAAGCGGTTCAAAGATAAAATAACGGGACTATTGCGGGAGTTTGAGACACGCTTTCAGATTTTTGGTGAACTGGAGTAAGACTTCAAAGTTTTTTGCTCGCCATTCACCGCAAATGCTTCTGATCTGCCCGTCAACATCCAACTTGAAATAATAGACTTGCAGTGTGACTCAGATTTGAAGGGCAAGTTTGCCGCAGCTGGCTTGGACACATTTTATCAGTATCTCTTGCCACGTTACCCCAACTTGACAGCCCTTGCTGCAAAAGTGTTGTGCATGTTTGGAACCACATATCTTTGTGAGCAAGTTTTCTCTGTAATGAGCATCAATAAAACAAAGCTGCGCTCAAGGCTCACAAACAAGCACTTGAATAACATCCTGAAATTGGCTACCATTCAGGATGTGACGCCTGATATTGATGCACTTGTGAAAGCTAAAAGATGCCAGGTTTCAGGAATGAAATAATGGGTAACCCCGCTTAAAATGCTGCATGAGATACTGCACCCTGATATAGTTCTGTGAAAATGATTGTCTTCTGTGGAAATTTAAAGAAAATGAACAGTGTGTGATTTACTGTAATAATGTCAGTCACTTCAGTTCATAAGTTTGGTTTGTTGAAATTGTTCATGCATTGCACATCTTTTATTTTTCTATCAATAAATAGTGTAGCCTACAAGGCAGGGAGTAAATCAACCCTCTTGAATAGTTTCTACCTCGGTTTGTATAGTTTGTTGAGTTAGCACAGGATTAATACGTGGAAATGACAAATGAGGTATTTGATAGTTGTTTGGTAGTAGTTTTATTTATTTATTATTTATTTTGTATTTTGTTCAATCCCAGATAGGCTGTGACTTAAAGTTTAATGGCTTTGTAGATACACTGAGACGAAGTCCAAGTTCTTTTTGGAGTAAAACAATGAAAACAATCTGAAGTTGTCGTTATTTTTAAGTTTTTATGCCATGATTTTACTGGTCCGGCCCACTTGAGAACAGATTTTCCTCCATGTGGCCCCTGAGCTAAAATGAGTTTGACACCCCTGCTCTAAACACTCTGACCAGAACCTTTAAACCCTCTGAAAACCCTCTGACCAGCCACCTCTAAACCCTCTTGACCAAACCCTCTAAACCCTCTGACCCAGACCCTCTAAAACCCTCTGACCAGACCCTCTAAAAACCCTCTGACCAGACCCTCTAACCCTCTGACCAGACCCTCTAAAAACCCTCTGACCAGACCCTCTAACCCTCTGACCAGACCCTCTAAAAACCCTCTGACCAGACCCTCTAAACTCTCTGACCAGACCAGACCCTCTAAACCCTCTGACCAGACCCTCTAAACCCTCTGACCAGACCCTCTAATCCCTCTGACCAGACCCTCTAAACCCTCTGACCAGACCCTCTAAAAACCCTCTGACCAGACCCTCTAAACCCTCTGACCAGACCAGACCCTCTAAACCCTCTGACCAGACAGACCCTCTAAACCCTCTGACCAGACCAGACCCTCTAAACCCTCTGACCAGACCCTCTAAAAACCCTCAGAACCATTGAGCAGGACTCGTGGAAACGATACGTTCTCGTGTTTAAAAGGTGTCGGCCAGGGCATCTCTGCAGCTCTACAGTACTTCATTCATAACAGCGATATAAATATACATTTACACATTGTACCCAGCTAATTGGATACTGCACATGACCATCTATGCATGTGTTGATGTGTGAAGCTGTGTTAATGTTTACTAGTACTAGATACTAGTACTTAATAATCCCAGACAGGAATATACTTCCTGCTTCATAAAGTATCAATAAGCTGGACCGGCGGTGTGTTGGGGATGCTGTGGTTGCCATGGCGGTGGTGTTGGTACCTTGATGTCCTGCTCCCTGAGCTCCAGCTCTGTGCCGTCCTTGTAGATGACGGTGTACAGGAGCTCCTGGGGGTCGTAGCGGAGCACCTTGACCTCGTAGTACAGGCTGCTGCCCGGCCAGCGGCCCATCACCATCTCCCCGCTCTGGTAGCGCAACGGCGGCATCCTCACTGGTCTGGAGAGAGGACACCACCCATGTTAACACCACCCTCACTGGTCTGGAGAGAGGACACCACCCATGTTAACACCACCCTCACAACACACCCATATTAACACCACCCTCACTGGTCTGGAGAACAACACCTACAGACCGAAATTAACACCGGAGAGGAGAGAACAGGAGGGAGTAGGAGAGTGAGGGGGGAGAAGAGAGAGGAGAGAGTGGAGGAGGTGGAGAGGGGAGTGAAGGAGAAGAGTGGAGGGGGAGGGGGAGGAAAGACTGAAGGAGAGGACAGGGTGGAGGAGGTGGATCTAGGAACCAGGAGGAGAGAGAGAGACAGACAGAGTGACAACAGGAGGAGAGTGAAGGGAGGAGAAGAGAGCTTGAGAGAAACAGGAAATTAAGGAGAGGAGGAGGAATACAGAGGAGGAGAGGAAGCAGACTTTGAGCACAGATCCAGATTTGAATTCAGAATGGAATGCATGAGCAGATGTCGCTCCTCACTAGCTGCTATGGTTGTTTTATTCTAGTTCATTAAATGATTATGATCATCACAGCCGTATAAGTTATAACCCACAGCAGGCACCACGCCAGCACAATACAGTAGACGGCAGGCTGGTACTGGAATGCGTCATCACCGCTACGCTACCAGGGCCCTCCGGGTTAAACCACTGACACATTATGATGGTGTGGGGACACAAAGGCAGGGGGGAGGCCAGCTCAGCACTCTGGGGCCGCTGTCACTACAACTGAACCCCTCCCGGAGAACTGCTGACACCCACGGCCCTCTCAGCTTTACCCAGACCCTAACAGGACCCAGGAGGACCCAGGACCACCGCTAGACTAGTCTCACAACCACGACCTCCACACGGTTAACCCAGATCGTACCAGGACCCAGGGCCACCGCTAGACTGAAGTTCAGACCGCTAGACTGGTTGTCAGACCACCATATCTCACACATCAGGCCCCAGCAGGGTTAACCCAGATCCTACCAGGACCCAGGACCACCGCTAGACTAGACTCACAACCACGGCGCCCACAGCGTTATCCCAGATCCTACCAGGACTCAGCACCACTGCTAGACTAGTTTCACACATCAGGCCCCGGCAGGTTAATCCAGATCCTACACAGGACGACCACCACTAGCTAGACTAGACTAGTCTCATACAAGCTCAAATCTGTCTGAATGGGGCATTTCAACTTCAAATTAGTATGAACCAATCATGTTCCCTGGGGTGTAGAACCACAACACACGTGCTGTGGCTGATTATTGATTTGAAGGGAGCAAAAGGTTATACGTCTTTCGATTATACTGTCACAGCTTCCAATTACAAAAACTCGGATATGAAACCAGACTACACTCTCGTAGTGCTCACCGTAGTGCTCGTCCTATATCCTATCCTACGGTAAAATAGTCTTCTTCTGAAACCTCCATCTTACTACTCTCAGATGAGTTCCTCTCAGAGTCCGGATGAATATCTCAAAACAGGAAACCCTGCGTGACTCCGCCCCACACACTTGCTGGTTTCCGGCGCAGGTTCCGTGGAGTCTCCCCGCTGAAGTTCGGCCATAACATTGTCGAACTTCTGGATCCAAGAAGATTACTACTAGACCTACCAGCAAACCTCAGACGACCAGACCTAATGACTAAACCTACCAATCGCTAGACCTACCAACTACAACATATACGCCAACATGCTAGTAACCAATCAATCATGATCATCAAAGTGGAACAACAACACACTGGTAAATGCAGTTTAACCTCTTCTCTCCGAGCTAGTAGCTACGGCGTGGACAGTAAAACATGATGCTAACCCTCTCGCAGAGGAGCAACGTCTACAGCAGATGTTGATGCTCTGCCAGATCTATTTTGATGTCTGAACTAGATAGGTCGAACCAAAACCGGCTGCATGAGGACACCGCGCCCGTCCAAACACTGCAGAAGGTGGAATGGTTATTATTACTCCTGGCAAAAAGATATTTAATAAAGGTTTGTCAGAAGAACCAACTCATTTGGAATTGGAGGATATTTGTAACTTGTGTCTCCTGAGGTGTAGGAACAGTTGTGGGTGTCAGAGCACCCTGGGTCACCCTAGGGATCACGTCACAGATGAATACGTCACTTTCCACCTCTCTCACAAGCAACAGCCAACCAGCAGATAAAACACACAACACAGTGACCGCGCACACACACACTGACTGCAGAACATGACATATGACTACCTCACATTCAAGCTCAAAGCATCAAGGGAGACGAGGGGAAGCGACACAAAGCCCTCAACTTATAACTCTGAGATTAACTTCCACACGAGCCGTTCATAAGCAGCCTTCTGGCCATGGATCACACACACACACACACACACACAGACACAGACACACACACACACAGACACACACACACACACAGACACACACACACACACACAGACACATACACACACACAGACACATACACAGACACATACACAGACACAGACATACACACCCCATACTGTAGCTCTCTTCCTGACCGCTTCCATACGAGACCGGGGGGGAAAGGCTTCCTGTACAGACTGAGCCCCGGGCTGGCACCCGCCCCCTCCCCGCGGGGGGGAGGAGCCTCGGAGCCCTGTACTGACCCCCTCCAGCCCCGCCCCCATGGGGAGGAGCCTCGGAGCCCCGGGCTGACCCCGGGCCCCACCCTCTCCCCGCAAGGAAGAACCAAGAAGCCACTTTTTGAAACGTTGGTGTGATGGAAGTGAAACTGCAATGAGTGGTCTCGTATACCATGTGGTGGGCCTGTATGGCACCACTTGAGCCTGGTTTGGTAAAGCAGTGGTTCTCAACCTTAGATTAATCACGTTTGGGGTTTTTTTTGCCCACAGACAAAATAATAAATTTCATTTTGGCTTGAGTGTTTTTAATGTATTTAAATAACAGTACGTCACAGTCAACAAAGACTTTAGGCATAAAATAACAATAATGGAAATACCCAGATGTACCTCTGATCATCTGCACTTGACTCTTGAGATGGAATAGCCCTACTTTTCCTGAGAAGCAATCTCTCCATTGTTATAAAGATATAAACTGATAGTTATAAGGCTTTAAAACAAGCTAGAATCACGTATAGTGGCACAGAGCGCCACAATGATTTAGTTTGTTTGTGCATACAGTAGATAAGATATATAATACTATATATATACAGTACGTGTGTGTATGTGTGTGTGCATGTGTGTGTGTGTGTGTGTACAATCAAAATTATTCAATAAATAAATACAAATTCCACACAACCACCTGACCGCGAAATGACGTCGGGGACCCCGTGGGGCTCCCGGGTCGCAGGTTGGGGACCACCGGCGTCGGCGTCAACAACAACAACAACAACAACAATATCAACATGGTCAACTTTCCATCAGCAGATCACGGAGATTAGAACTCAGACTGGGGGATTTAATCGATAACTCGGTTTTTTGTTCAAAGCAACCATAAGATTACATAAAGAAGCGGTGATATGGGTCATATAAAAAAATACAAATAAATAATGAATAATACATCAATAAATATAATACTACTACTACTACTAATAATAATAAAAATAAAATAAATAAAATACATAAATATAATAATAATAATAAATAATAATACATAAATATAATAATACAAATAAATAATAATACATTAATACATATAATAATAATAAAATAATAATAAGTATGCAGGGGAGTAATAGTGTGCTTTGCATTGCAAAGGCACCCTAATAAATAAAAATAAATAATACATAAATATAATAATAATAATAAAAAATACATAATACATAAATAATACATAAATATAATAATAAAATACATAAATAAAAAGAATACATACATAATACATAAATATAATAATAACAATAATAATAATAATAATAACATTATATCGGGGACTGTGAGTTGGGCGCCACGACTCAACCTCCTCCCAGACCGCCTCGAAACTCAACTAATATCCAACATGTACATGATATCTAACATATAATACTTTCTACTGTGTGTATATATATGTGTATATATATGTATATATATATATATATATATATATATATATATATATTGATCCATTGTAATTAGCATCGAGTTCAATGGGAGCTGATAAGACGACCCCGGGACGTCAGCTCCTCAACTCCTCAACAAATAGCGCGGAGCGGACTAATAAAGACAAATAAATAAAAATAAAAGTTTACAGACGACTTGAGTCAACTTACCTTCAGTACGACGCGCGTTCCGCGGGGTTATAATGTGATTATCGATCCCTTTGACCGCAGGAACGACACGTAAATAATAACGGTTTAGTTGAAACGTGCAGCAGCGATCTGTACAGCCTCCCGCCTCCCGCTCCCGGGCTCAGTGGCGCCAAGGCCTCTGATTGGTCGACGCGGCGTTCAATTCCAAACTGTCCCGCCTTCTCATTGGTTGGCCGCGGGATTTAAAACGGAGCCGCCGATTGGTTGTGAACAACAGGTCAGGAAGACCGCTGCGCGTCAGAGGACCTGGTGGACTGTTGTTACGTGTTACGTGTTACGTGGCGGCGGCGGCGGCGGCTGATTGACGTTTTAAACAACGCACAACAAACAAACAAAAAGTTTTTGGCATGAATACGACTTGATTAACACCAGCTATACATGCATGTTAGGAGGCATGTGTTAGGGTGCATGGCTGTAAGTTAGGGTGCGTATTTGTGGGTGCATGTGTACAGTATGTTAGGGTGCATGGATTATATTAGGGTGCGTGGGTGTGTATGGGTGTGTTAGGGTGCATGTGTACGTCAGGGTGCATGATTGTATGTTTGAGCGCCTTTCACAACTCTCTTCCTGTCTTCAGCTTCCTGCTCCACGAGCCCGACCTCAGAAACCTCAAATGACAGCCCTACAGCTGCACAGCAGACGACAGTAACTTAGAACCCAACACTCAATTTAACTACACACTCCCTCCCTGCTCCCCCTCCCTCTCTCTCTCTCTCTCTCTCTCTGCTTTATGGCCAAACGGTGGAAACCAGCAAACAGCTTCCCAACACCAGCAGCGCCACGCCTCACCAGCACCAGATGTAGCGTGACAAAGGCCCGGCCACTGGCGCCCCCGGGAGGTGAGCCGAGGTACTGCCGCCCCCCCAACCAAACACCAGCACCAAAACTCACATCAGTGGAAATAACCAGCAGGCCCTTCGTTTATTGCATTTTTTATTTATTTATTTATTCAAACAAAACAATATGTTAGCATGTAAGAAAAGTCTAGTTAACATGACAACAGTATGGTAGCCCTACAATGTGAATGATTACAACAGTCTTCTGACCGGGAACGTCTCCGTGGATACTGCCAACGCCGTCTGCATCCCATAATGATCCGAGGAGGGTCTGACGTCTGACGGGGGTCTGAGGAGCCATATGTTTCAGACAGATGTTTTCTTTCTAACACGGTCAGGACTAGCTCCTGAGCCCTCACACTCAAAACGCAAAAAATACACAACGTCGGCGTAAATAAACATAAATAAATGAAATGATATAAAAGCACGAGAGGGTGATGCAGCGAAAGGGAAGAGGGGAAACCGGAGAACAAAGAACGCGTCTTTGAGACAAAGGTCAACAGGGGTCATCCTTACACCTTCCAACACGACGTGAACTTCAGAACAAGGCACAGATGTCGCAGATGGAAGAGACCATGTGGACACAGCTCCCGCACGACCGGACATCAGGTGGACACCGAGCCGCAGAACCAGAAGGTTCTGGTACTTTGGTCTCGAGAGGTCCTCCTATACCTCCTGGAACCTCAGACCTCCTCAGCGTTAACACGGAGCAGTTAATCAGCCACGGGTACCGTAATGTGTTGCATGGTACCTTGTTGATTGTACAAACATCGCAGAAACACGCGCTCTGACCTCTGACCCGAGACACTTCAGAAGAACCAACCGACACTCTGTCAGGCATGTCGTTTTAAGGATTCGATTGACAGGAGGAAGGCAAAGAAAGTTACAAAAAAACCCAAACAAATGAGGACGGGGACTGGTGGAGGTGACAGACACCAAACATCCTGCAGTTCTCATAGAAATTTAAAAGTTGCATGAAATGAAAAGGGTTTTAAAAAGAGTTTACATTTAGGAAATTTAAGTATTAGAGCAAAAAAAAAACCCCAACAAAACAAACAGACAACAATTGAGTGAGGAGGTGTGTAGGATGGGAGGTCTCTCTGTACGGTTGGCTGGGAGGGGACATATGGGGGAGATGCTCAGGCTCATGCTACAACTTATTGCTCATGGTTAGCGTTCCAGGTGGCTTCATGTCTTGGCAGTTTTTGACGTCTTTCATGTTAGAAAATAAAAAAGCATCTCACGTGCACAGCTGGGAGGAGCCAGAGGGCCGGGGGGTGGGTGGGGGGTGGGGATGGGGGTGGGGGGCAAGTTCAAATGAAGTGGCGGTTCAATGAAAATCGGCTTCGCAGTCCGATTTGAGAACCCAAAGACTTGGTCTATGCGTCTGGATTAGCTTAGCACGCTAACAGTTAGCCAATCAGGCGCTTGTTGAGCAGAGGTTTGGTAGAACGCTACGAGGCCTTGCCACGGGCAAAACAGGAAGGACAGGGGTGGGACTTCCTGTCCGACAGAAGGTCACAAGGTCACAGAGAGACATGGGAGCGCGACGCGACCTGCGGATCGGCATAGCTGACGCCGTACGTCCGCACAGCAACACACACACACACACACACACACGGTTGGTTTATAGAGTTACATTTTTTTTTTCTAAATAGGTTTTTTTCTCTTTTGTACATATTGAGATTAAAATATTATTTGAGGAAGACAGAGTTATCAGAGTCCTGTAGGTGCGGACAGACCCTCACACCCCCCCACACACACACACTCGATGCGCTCACACACACACACACACACACACACACACACACACACACACATACTCACACACTCACACATACTCACACATACTCACACAAACTCACACCCACGCTCGCTACCCTATGGCATTATGGGAAACAGACTGGTTCAACAGTATCGTCGGGGGAGGGAAGAGGGGGGCGGGGTCTGTCCATCTACCCCCTCCCTCCCTCGCCCCTCCCCCTGCACAGAGACGCCATCTTGCATAAAGACATCACTGTCCCCTTGATTGTTGATGATCTGTTGTTGTCATGGTAACCCTGGCGGTGGAGGTGGTGGTGGTGGTGGTGGCCGTCGCCCGGTCCGAGGGGTCTGCGTTCGATGCCCGTTCACCCGGAAGTAGATGTGTTGGAACAGGAAGCTGTCGCGCTCCTACGCTGTGCTGGACTTACCCAGCTCCTCTCGGATCGCTGGGGAGAGAAATGAAAAGGAGAGTTCGCACTATTGTTTGTTTTTGTCTACAGAGCCTTCCTTTTGTAGGCGTGTGTGTGTGTGTGTGTGTGTGTGTGTGTGTGGGAGAGAGAGAGAGAATGTGTGTGTGTTTGTGTGTGTCAGAGAGAGTGTGTGTGTGTGTGTGTGTGTGGGTGTGTGTTACCATCGATCAGCTCTTCTTTTAGTTTTGACAGCTCCTTCCTCATCTCATCCAGAATGTCCTGAAACAGAAGAGGAGGAGGAGAGGGAGGAGGAGGAGGACGTGCAGTGGGGAGAAAGATCAGACCGAGATTAAAGATAATGATGTAAAGAGAACTGACCAGTTAAAACCAGTTTAAAGAGAGAATTGACCTGCTTGAACCAGTATGAACAGAACTGACCAGTTTGAACAGAACTGACCTGTTTCAAGCGGTCGTAGTCGAGCGGTTCGGCCGACACTCCGTTGGCACTTAGAGATCCTGACGGAGGAGGAGTCGACTTAGGTCTGGGAGAGAGAGAGAGAGAGGAAGAGAGAGAGAGAGAGAGAGAGGGAGAGACTATTAAACTCCACACGCTGAGGGGAGATCGGGAGAGAGAGAGAGGGGGAAGACGGGAGTATCATCGCTCATCAGGCCCTCATCCATTTCAAGTTACAAATATAGTTCATTAAATATATTCATGAACTATAAATATAGTTTAGTATGCTATAAATATAGTTATAAAGAGTTACACATATATTTATAAGTATATTTATAGAAATATAGTTCATTCAATATATTCATGAACTTCATGACAGTAACTATAGTTTAGAATGATATAAATATAGTTATAAACAGTTAAACACATATAAGTATATTTATAAGTATAGTTCCAAGTAGGCATGACCGCTATAGTGTGAGCTGCAGGTTAACATGCATGTGAACTCACACACATGCAGACACACACACACGCGCGCACACACACACACACACACACACACACACAATAACTTAACTAAGGTTGAGCGTTGAGTTCTGAAAGCAACCAATCAGATGTGCGATATATAAAGTATGATTATTTGATTTGTCCTTAACCTTTGTTTCCTGGTATAACGTGAGCTAAACGTCTGTTAACGTCGTCTCTTCAAGTGAATAAAAGCCCAGCGTCTTATCAGAGCGCGGCAGGTCGCTCTGGCTTCACCCGGGATGATAAGCCTGGCCGAGCCCTGCCTTACTACACAGTCTAACTACAGTCTGGGTTAACTGGAGCCTGGGTTAACTCGTCTTGTGTAACAATAGCCTTGTTTAACTAGTCTGGGTTAACTTGGATGGTTTCACGGTAGTATGCTTTTAACGATAGTCTGGTTTAAATATGAGTGGTCTTGGTTTAATTAACTATTACATTTAAATGTAACTTGCTATTGTTGTATTGTACTGTATTGCTATGCAACCTGGCACAAGAATTTCCTTCGGGATTAATAAAGTTCTATCTTATCTTATCTTAAGAAGTTGGGTGAATTGTAGTGTAGTTCAAATGTAGTCCGGTTTAACAGTAGTCTGGGTAAACTATTGTGGTTTAACTACTCTGGTTTAGCGATGTGTAGTCTCAATGGTTTTTATCGACAAGTACAAACTAAAACCAGTAAAGACGAGTTGGGAGGATCAGCAGGACATGCCAGAGAGCTGTCATGATGTGGACGGTATGATCCTGCACGTCTGTAATGTTTCAGACCAGACCGGGTAGTTTGTTATCAGACATCAGTGACAGACAGAGCTGCTGGCATGTCCCGAGGAGGTCAGGACACCCTCGCAGGCACGGCGGCGGCGTCAGCAAAGACACACAGAGGAACAAAATCATTCGGAAAGTTCAATTCCAACCGCAACATTCAGAAAATGAAACCCAGCAAACACGTCCAGCACGGCAAACCTGGAGGAGAGAGCAAGGACTTATGAACCCTCAGGACTGATCTCACTACCTGCTGGAGGGGTCTGCAGACATGCCATTCCTCCACGGAGACTCCCTTCTGTGTAGCAGAAACATGGGCTTTTCAAAGTAAAGCTCCACAAAAGTGGGCTTTTCAAAGTAAGGCCACTGGTGTGTATTCCCCAAACAACCAGCTCCATGTTGGCAAATCCCTGGTTAAAAAAGTAGGCTAATCTGCAAACAATCACCCACCAATCGACCATTAAACACCACTGAGACATTTTAATTGTATTATCAATTAGCAACAAACACTTTCTGATGTTTAACCTGTTGCTGTACGATAGCTCACGACAGCACTAGCGCTAACCCTTCTACACGGAGGTCCCTGTTATCCCCCACTAGCAGCGGATCAGAGCTCAGCTTTAGTCGGGTTAGCCAGCTGTACAGAACAGATAAAGCAGTGTTGTCATGCTAAAGCTAGCCGGCGCTAACGCTACACCTGCACATTCACTCGCTCCCCGTGTAGCCAAACTGGTAGCACGTCACGACGTTAGCTACTGCTAGTGGGTACGGTTACCAGACGACAGAAAAGGTTAAGATGAGGTTTGACGTTTGGAGTGAAATGGCGTTTTTTCCTCCACAATAAGCGTTTGCACGGCGTAGCGGTAACAACAAGTGGTGATGTCAGAGTGATGATGTCAGAGTGATGACTTCAGAGCGGTGATGTCAGAGCGGTGACGTCAGAGTGATGACATCAGAGTGGTGACTTCAGAGCGGTGATGTCAGAGCGGTGACGTCAGAGTGATGACATCAGAGTGGTGACTTCAGAGCGGTGATGTCAGAGCGGTGACGTCAGAGTGATGACATCAGAGTGGTGACATCAGAGCGGTGACAAGGAGACGGTGGGCCGTACCTGCCGATGACCGGAGACTTGCTCCCGTTCATGGTGTTGGCTCTCTCCCACGGCTTCCTGGGCATGTCTGGAGAACAAGGCACCACAACCAGCTCAGTACTACAGTACCTGCACACTACAGAACCTGCACAAAACTACTATACTACTACTAATAGTATAGTCCAGCGTGTGTTGTTGTCCAGTGTGTGTTGCTGTGGTCTGGTGTGTTGTTGTTGTGTGTCCAGGCTCACCTGGCGTGCTACAGGCCGATACTTTCGGGGTCGTGTTGACCTCGCCGTCCTCCTATTGGACGGAGATAGAAAGAATTGAAAGGTCAAAGGTCATCGTGACCCCGAGCACATGATGGATGAGGTTGATGAGATATCAGAGATCAGATCAGAACCACAGGTGCTTTTGGCACACGATTAAAGTGTATGTCATGCATTGATGGATGAACATTATTATATAAATAGATTATTATTCATAAATACATGTGATACTTACTGATCTCTGGTCCGGTTCAGGAGAGGAGCCCTTCTCTGCAATTCTCCTTCTGTAAAATCAACACAAACATATTGATGAACTGATTTAATGAACTGATTAAATAAACAGTTTTAATCAACTGATTAAACAGTTAATTAAAACAGTAATTAACTGATTAACTGAGCGGTGTGGGTGCAGTACTACCTCCTGGCCAGCAGGGCGCTCATCTCCTCCATGAGGCCCCCTCCCCCAGACAGGGGCCCGTTCCCCCGGGCCTCTGGTTTGGCCCCAGCGGCCCCCAGGGCCCCCGCCATGGCTGCTGCCAGCGCCGCCCCTGCATCGTCTCCCTGGAAACCCCACGGAAAACCGCCGAGTTCATGACATCATCAGAGTTCATTATGACATCATGTGGTAATGACTCGACCACTTGAGTACCATCATGATCTGCCCTCTAGTGACATCACAAGTGGGAGGGAGTCCACCCTCATCATCCCAGCAGCCAATCACAACTCACCCGGGACACCTTGCGTAGCTTGGCTCCGGCGAGGGCGGCGGCCAGACCGGAGAGGGGGCGGTCCTCGGTGGGGGCGAACAGACCGGGGGGGAGGGGCGGTGCCGGGGGCGGGACAGGAGCTCCCAGCGGGGGAGGAGGTCCTGGGGGAGGGGGAGGGGGGAGGTGGAGGAGGAGGAGGCGGGGCCCCGGCGGTGGGATGACCAAAGTTTGGAGGCAGGGGGGGAGGGGGGGGCGGTGGGGGGTGTCCCCCCGGGGTGGGGGCGGGGGTCACAGTGGAGCCCGGAGGCAGCGGGGAGGGGGGAGTGGGCGTGGTCAAGCCGGGCGTCTGCACCACGTCTGCAGGGGGAGGAGGAGGAGGAGGAGGGGGAGGAGTCAGAGGAGAGGAGTCTATCGTACAATTACAGCAACCTGCACTAAGACCAGATCACCAGCTGGTCCCTTAGACCCTGCTATCATCATCCTAGCATCACTAGCCTGGCTTTTAGTTATTAGCTCTTATCAATCTCTTAGCCGAGGTCCTAGCTCTTAGCCATCTCTTAGCTATTAGCGCTTAGCTATTAGCTCTTATCAATCTCTTAGCCGAGGTCCTAGCTCTTAGCCATCTCTTAGCTATTAGCTCTTAGCTATTAGCTCTTATCAATCTCTTAGCCTAGGTCCTCGCTCTAAGCCATCTCTGAGCTATTAGCTCTTAGCCTAGCTCTTAGCTCGTAGTAAACTCTTAGCCTAGCTCTGACCTATTAGCGTAATACTTAGCATTCCTCTTTAGCCTCACTCCAATTGAATAGCACAGTAGCCTAGCACTTATCATTAGCACTTGACATGCTAATGATGGCAATATAGTATGAGACCACATGTGAAGATGACATATCTCCACATCATCTCACAACACAAAAACACACACACACACACACACACACACACACACACACATTATAAAACAGGCCATGAGCTGTTTCTGAACAGTTCAACACACTTCGCTCTGCTAGTCAATGTTTTCATGCTGCTGTAGTCAATAATTCTGCGCTAACCGTGTTGTTATGTAACGTCCTGCATCTATGATCAACTCTGCAATTATTATTATTTCTGCAATTATTATTATTATTATTATTTCATTTTAAAGGAACAACAGGTGAAGCACAAAGTAATTCATCACTGATTGGACGGAGATCTACATTTATAATTAAATGTAGAATTATAACATCATTAATTAAGTTACATCTTCACAACATCTGCTTAACGAGCAGAGTAACCCACCAGACAGACAGGTAGACAGACAGACAGGCAGGCAGACAGACAGGCAGACAGACAGACAGACTGAGAACAGAACAGACAGTCCCGGCGCACAGAGATGACATCACAGCCATGGCGGGTCGGCGTGCCAACCGCACAGCCAATCAGAGAGCGGCTCTGTAACCCTGAACTAATCCTGAGAATCTAGAGACTCCTCTGGAGCGGCAGGATCCAGAGGGTAGGGGTCAGAGGTCAGGAGGAACAGACACCAGAAGGTGAGAGAGATGGAAGAGAGTGAGCTAGCAGAGAAGTAGAGAGAGATAGAGAGATAGAGAGAGGAGGAGAAGAGAGAGAGAGCGATGTAAGAGAGAAGCAGAGAGAGAGAGAGAGGAGAGAGAGTGAGCTAACAGAGAAGCAGAGAGAGAGAGAGAGGAGAGAGAGTGAGCTAACAGAGAAGCAGAGAGAGAGAGAGGAGAGAGAGAGACGAGAGAAGAGAGAGAGAGAGAGAGAGAGAGAGAGAGAGAGAGAGAACTGTGTGGGGGAAGGGACGGCCCCTCAAAACATGTCAAGAACACACACATACACACACACACACACACACACACCATGCCGGGTGGTTAGTAGTCATAATGATGTATTTTTAGCTCAGAGATCTGTCAGTAGCTGTGGTTAGCAGCTACAGGTTAGCAGTAGTATACTGTAGTATGATGATACTACACCTCAGTAAATATATTAGTAGTATATTATTGTGATACTAAACAGCTGTAGTGATGTGGTGTTTAGGACGATTATAATGACACTAAACAGTCTGTGATGTGTGTGTTCATGACAGTATTGCTACGAGCCTGCAGCTAACTTACATTTAGACACACACACACACACACACACACACACACACACACACACACCATACATCCCAGCCCAATCAATTCATATTGATTGGGCTGATCTCAGATGAGTCATGGTTGCCAGACCTGTTCTGAAACAACCACATCCAACTGAAGGACAAATTAGATGTGAGTTAAGGTGGACCAGTAGAAGGTTAGATGTGAGTTAAGGTGGACCAGTAGAAGGTTAGATGTGAGTTGAGGCAGACCAGTAGAAGGTTAGATGTGAGTTAGCATGGCTATGCTACATTAGCTCCTGTGTGTGTGTGTGTGTGTGTGTGTGTGTGTGTGTGTGTGTTGTGTGTGTGTGTGAGGGTCAGTGAGGTGTGTTTAATGAGAGCAGGCATTGCGTTAGTGTTGAGTTGCTGAACAGATGTAACAGAACATGATGATGAGTTTTAATGAGGACAGGATGGACAGGACACTGAGTGTGTGTGTGTGTGTGTGTGTGTGTGTGTGTGTGTGTGTGTGTGTGTGTGTGTGTACTAACTGCAGCTAGAGAGAGAGAGTGAGTGTGTGTGTGAGTGGGGGAGGGTCTTTAGTTCTGCTGCTATTTCCTGCTTCACCTGCTCCTTCTTTCCTCTTTTCTCCTCTTTTCTCCTCTCTCCTCCTCCCTCCATCTGTCCTCCTGTCTTCCCTACTGTGTGGCTGCTCCTCAACTCTCTCCTTCCTTCCTCCCTCCCTTCCTCCTTTCCTTCCTTCCTTCCTGTGTCTCCTGTCTTCCTGGTCACGTGTCGTCAGCTTTTGAAAGCAGTCTGTACGCCCCGCCCCCCTCGGACCCCTCCTCCCCCACCTGCCCCTCCCCCCACACCCCCGCCTCCTCCTCCGCCACGCCCCCCACCCCCCCGCTCAGACACTCCGCCTCCCGATTCGCCACCTCGCTAGGCTCCGCCTTCCACCCCGTGCTGCCCCACTACGCCACCGCGCCCCGGAGGCCGCAGGCCCCGCCCCCCAGCCAGGCCCCGCCCCCGGACCCCTGCCCCCGCCCGGGGGCGTGGTCGGCGTGCGGCTTCACCCCCCTCCCGCCCTCGCCCCCCGTCATGATCAGCAGCCCCCCCGGCCGGGCCGCCGGGCCACGCCCCCTCGTCCCTCTCGCCTCCCCCTCCCCCCTCGCCCACAAGCCCCCCTCCCCCACCTGCTGCCCGCCCCCCATGTTCCCCGCGCCCTCCCCCGTCACCGTCCCCCACGGCCACACCCCCCTGGGCCTGGCCTGCCCAACCCCCCCTCCTCCTCCCCCCACCCCCCCGCCCCTCCCTCCCCCCTCCTCCCCCTCCTCTCACCAGGGACCTGCTCCTCCTCCCACAGCACCTCCCGCTGCTTCTCTCGCTGCTCCTGCTGACCCCCAGCTCCTCCTGCTGGGCCCCGGGGCCCCCACCTCACCGGCCCCCACCCCCGGTAAGGAGAGCCGCCTCTCTCTCTCTCTCTCTCTCTCTCTGCTTCTCTGTTAGCTCACTCTCTCTCCTCTCTCTCTCTCTCTGCTTCTCTGTTAGCTCACTCTCTCTCCTCTCTCTCTCTCTGCTTCTCTGTTAGCTCACTCTCTCCTCTCTCTCTCTCTCTGCTTCTCTGTTAGCTCACTCTCTCCTTGCTCGCTCTCTCTCTCTGCTTCTCTCTTACATCGCTCTCTCTCTCTTCTCCTCCTCTTTCTATCTCTCTATCTCTCTCTACTTCTCTGCTAGCTCACTCTCTTCCATCTCTCTCACCTTCTGGTGTCTGTTCCTCCTGACCTCTGACCCCTACCCTCTGGATCCTGCCGCTCCAGAGGAGTCTCTAGATTCTCAGGATTAGTTGTCTGTCTGTCTGTCTGTCTGCCTGTCTGTCTGCCTGCCTGTCTGTCTACCTGTCTGTCTACCTGTCTGTCTGTCTGTCTGTCTGTCTGCCTGTCTGTCTGCCTGCCTGTCTGTCTACCTGTCTGTCTACCTGTCTGTCTGTCTGGTGGGTTACTCTGCTCGTTAAGCAGATGTTGTGAAGATGTAACTTAATTAATGATGTTATAATTCTACACTTAATTATAAATGTAGATCTCCGTCCAATCAGTGATGAATTACTTTGTGCTTCACCTGTTGTTCCTTTAAAATGAAATAATAATAATAATAATAATTGCAGAGTTGATCATAGATGCAGGACGTTACATAACAACACGGTTAGCGCAGAATTATTGACTACAGCCATGCTAACTCACATCTAACCTTCTACTGGTCTGCCTCAACTCACATCTAACCTTCTACTGGTCCGCCTCAACTCACATCTAACCTTTTACTGGTCCGCCTCAACTCACATCTAACCTTTTACTGGTCCGCCTCAACTCACATCTAACCTTCTACTGGTCCGCCTCAACTCACATCTAACCTTTTACTGGTCCGCCTCAACTCACATCTAACCTTCTACTGGTCCGCCTTAACTCACATCTAACCTTCTACTGGTCCACCTTAACTCACATCTAATTTGTCCTTCAGTTGGATGTGGTTGTTTCAGAACAGGTCTGGCAACCATGACTCATCTGAGATCAGCAAAATCAATATGAATTGATTGGGCTGGGATGTATGGTGTGTGTGTGTGTGTGTGTGTGTGTGTGTGTGTCTAAATGTAAGTTAGCTGCAGGCTCGTAGCAATACTGTCATGAACACACACATCACAGACTGTTTAGTGTCATTATAATCGTCCTAAACACCACATCACTACAGCTGTTTAGTATCACAATAATATACTACTAATATATTTACTGAGGTGTAGTATCATCATACTACAGTATACTACTGCTAACCTGTAGCTGCTAACCACAGCTACTGACAGATCTCTGAGCTAAAAATACATCATTATGACTACTAACCCCCCGGCATGGTGTGTGTGTGTGTGTGTGTGTGTATGTGTGTGTTCTTGACATGTTTTGAGGGGCCGTCCCTTCCCCCACACAGTTCTCTCTCTCTCTCTCTCTCTCTCTCTCTCCAGCAATCTGTTCCTGGTGTGTTTGTCGATTGGACAGATGGACAGAATGAGGGGAAGTCAAGGAGATGGACCCATGACAAGATGGGCGAACGAGATGGGCTAACGAGATGGGCTAACGAGATGGGCTAACGAGATGGGCTAACAAGGCTCGTTAACTGCAAACATAATAGTATAAATAATACTTTGAGGGAAGTTTGGATCTTTTTGGTTTGTGAAAAAACACAAAGAAGGGTTAGTTAGCACATCCACAAAGTCGTAGATTACACACACACACACACACACAGAAGAACACATGCAGCCAGCCTTGGTTCTCCAACTAGCAAAGTAGGGAGTAGAGAAAGTGTGTGAAGGCGTGTGTGTGTGTGTGTGTGTGTGTGTGTGTGTGTGTGTGTGTGTGTGTGTGTGTGTGTGTGTGTGTGTGTGTGTGGGGTTTGTGTGTGTGGTGGAGGACGAGGAACAGGCAGAAAGTCCCAGGGAACACGTTGTTATGGAGACCAGCTGGATCTGGTCTTAATGTCCCAACTTTCCAGCCAATCACAGTCCGCCCGGCCCTGTCCTCGGCCAATCCCCACGTGTCCATCGCGAAGCAGCCCCTCCCACACTCATCTCCTGTCTGCCTGCCTGTCTGTCTGTCTGTCCGCCTGTCTGTCTGCCTGATGGCCGGGTGGACACCATGGTGACAGCCTCCAGGTCGGACCCAGGTTATTGGCCACAGAACCAGGAAGAGCTGACCATATGGACCGCAGCCCGGAGGAACCTTCTACTGCTGCTCCAGGGACACACACTCTCTGGTGACACACACACACACACACACACACACACACACACACACACACACTGCAGAGCCTCCATCTGCACATGGCAGTGCATGTTGTCATCACCATGGATACTAAGTCGACACACACTACACACACACACACACACACATATATAGCTTATATTTATAGCAAGGTTGCTAATTCTCCCTCATGAATGATTAATCTACTGGGAGACGACACACCCTCTACCACTTCCATCTATCTATCGATCTATCAATCTATTGATCTATTTATCTATCTATTTATCAACCTATATATCTATCTACCACTCTATCTATCTATCTATCTATCTATCTATCTATCTATCTATCAGTGTATTTAGTAGATAGTATTTGTAGTACTTGTAGGCAGTCAGAGTTGTAGGGGGCGGAGCCTCCATGTCTCCTCCCCCTCATCCATCAGCCTCTCCTGCTCAAACCAGTCACACAGGACTCTTAAAATGCTATAACGGTGTGTGTGTGTGTGTGTGTGTGTGTGTGTGTGTGTGTGTGTGTGGTGTGTGTGCTCGTGTGTGTGTGTGTGTGTGTGTGTGTGTGTGTGTGTGTGTGTGTGTGTGTGTGTGTGTGTGTGTGTGTGTGTGTGTGTGTGTGTGTGTGTTGTGTGTGTTGTGTGCCCGTGTGTGTGTGTTGTGTGTGTGTGTGTGTGTGTGTGTGTGTGTGTGTGTGTGTGTGTGTGTGTGTGTGTTAGTTATTATTAAATCAGGTGACTCAGCAGTTAAACCAGTTTGAACATCCAGATGGTTTCGTTTATACCACTCCGTGTACCGTTGTGTTGCCTTATAGGTGTAGCTGTGGGTGTGTGTTGTGTGTAGCTGTGTGTGTGTGTGGGTGTGTGTGTGTGTGTGTCTGTGTGTGTGTGTGTGTGTGTGGTGTGAGGAAACCCACAACCCACACAAACACCAAACCACACAACAAAAAGAGCATTATCCGGACTTATACGTTTAGACAAATGATTGATGTGTTACGCGGCTCAGTCTATTGTTCGAGTATCGAAGCCTTGCTCGGGTAGCATAGACACACAACCCAGCAATCAAGCTAACTATTAAACCACACACTAACATGGAGAGCCGCTCAATTAAGACAACCTATCAGAGAGCTCAACCAATTAAAGACCAACCTATCAGAGAGCCCGCCTTAATTAGACCAACCTATCAGAGAGCTCAACCAATTAAAGACCAACCTATCAGAGAGCCCCGCCCAATTAAAGACCAACCCAATTACAGCAAGCTATAGCTCCCGCCAATTAAAGACCAACCTATCAGAGAGCTCAACCAATTAAAGACCAACCTATCAGAGAGCCCCGCCAATTAAAGACCAACCTATCAGAGAGCCCCGCCAATTAAAGACCAACCTATCAGAGAGCCCCGCCAATTAAAGACCAACCTATCAGAGAGCCCCGCCAATTAAAGACCAACCTATCACAGGGCTCAACCAATTACAGCTCAGCCTATCTATGTTCCGGGTGAGAGGTCTTATCTAAAGAGGAACACCAAAAGGTCTCCTTATCAGGAGGTCACAGGTCAAAGGTTAGGGGTCAGCGTCTGGTAAGCGGCAAACAGGATGCTTTCTGTGTGCCTGTCTGTCTGGAGGAGGGAAAACGGAAATGTCTCTGACAGCCGTTAGTATTCAGCTAGTGGCGGATGAGAGAGAGAGAGAGAGAGAGAGAGAGACACAGAGAGAGAGGGAGAGAGAGAGAGAGAGAGAGAGAGAGAGAGAGAGAGAGAGGGGCAGAGAGAGAGAGAGAGAGAGAGAGAGAGAGAGAGAGAGGTTGAAGGCAGCTCTGATTACTAACTATTAAACACCCCTACCCCTCCTAACCAATCAGAGGCTCATGAATGGGCATGTGACTGAATTAGGGTGGGGCTCCGGTGGTTAGCATCAGACTAGCATCACAGCTAGCTTCCTTCTCCTAGCTGCGTGAATCACACTAACGACATTACTGCCACGTCTGAACCAGACACAGAACACAACACACACAGAACACAACACAACACAACACAACACACACACACAACACAACACAACACAACACAACACACACAAACACAACACAACACAACACACACACACACACAACACAACACAACACACACAGACACACACACAACACAACACACACAACACACACACACACAACAACACACACAACACACCAACACACACACACCACACCACAACACACACACAACACACCACACACCACAACACACAAACACCAACCACACCACACACCACACACACACACGACACACACCACACCACACACCAGGACACACCACAACACACCACACCACACACAACACACCACAACACACAGGACACACCACACACCACACACACACCAGACACGACACACACACACACACACCAGACACACCACACACACACACACACACAAGACACTCACACTCACACACACACCAGACACACCCGAGACACACTGACACAGAAACCCACATAGACATGGTCGAGTCATAAAGCCCGACTAACATACTTCTGTTTCCGTGGCGACACCTATGGAATGCCTCACTGACGTTACCGTGGTGATACACAGCATCGTTACCGTAGCTACAACCGACGTTAAAGCCCGACTTCCGTTACCGCGGCGATACCTACAGGGGGTCAGGGGCAGGCAGGGTCTCCGCTGGCAGCAGACGTAGAGCCACAGTCTGTCCCGGGTCCCGTCACACCCGCCCAGACCCACCCCCCCCGCACCGCCCGGGACGCACGCGTGCAGAACCATCGCTCACCCGCTCCCCCCCCCCCTTCAATTGTGAGCCCAGAATAGTCCTGGACCCCAGAATAGTCCTGGTCCCCGTCGAGCCGGTCCAGATGGAGCCCAGCGGACCACAAACGGATTCTTCAGGCAGAGAGCAGCTGGAGGAGAGGCGGACTGATCCGGGTCCAGGAGAGACTCACTAACGCTGGGAGAGAGAGAGAAAGAGAGAGAGAGCGAGAGAGAGAGAGAGAGAGAGAGAGAGAGAGAGAGAGAGAGAGAGAGGGGGAGGGAGAGAGAGGATGTGGTCCATCCCCTCTGATTGGCTGATAAGTTGGTCAGTACTTCCTGGATTTCATCTATTATTTATATGCTGGAGGACAGAGCACTACATCTCTCAGTGTGTGTGTGTGTGTGTGTGTGTGTGTGTGTGTGTGTGTTGTGTGTGTGTGTGTGTGTGTGTGTGTGTGTGTGTGTGAGTGAGAGAGAAACACTGGAAAGTACAAATCCGTTTATCCATCCATCCCACACACACAGTGTCATCCTGTCCTCTCCAGACGTCCTCTTAATGGGAGATACGGGCAGAGATGCTAACCTTGCTCACTACAGGCTAAGTGGCGTCAGGGAGGCTAACAGAGATGCTAACCTTGCTCACTACAGGCTAAGTGGCGTCAGGGAGGCTAACAGAGATGCTAACCTTGCTCACTACAGGCTAAGTGGCGTCAGGGAGGCTAACAGAGATGCTAACCTTGCTCACTACAGGCTAAGTGGCGTCAGGGAGGCTAACAGAGATGCTAACCTTGCTAACTTCGGGCTAAACAGAGACAGCGTCCCTTATCTGCTAGCGGTGACGGCTAGCGTTACCTCGCGGTTCAGATGACACGCGGCAGCGAAATACCGCGGCTGCAGAGTGACATCATCCCGCATGTTTCACAGGTCAGACATCATGACCTCACGGCTTTACAGTCAGCTGTCGACGGGTAAATAACTCTCTCGCCGCATTCTGATTGGATGACTGGTGATGGGTTAGTGTCAAAATGGGTTAGTGTTCTTCACAAACATCAAACATCAGAATGCATACAAGATCAATGTCTCTCTCTCTCTCTCGCTCTCTCTCTCTCATTCTATAGATTCACATTCCCAGAAGAGGACAGAGGACACGCCCCCTTTTAAACCACACATCACTCCGGCATCCGCTGCTCCTGTCTGATCTTCCTCGTTAAGATGCTCTCCCTCGTCATCCTCCAACAAGCTCTGTTATGAATTGATTTCCTCGTCACCATGGATACATAGATAGATATATACCGTGTAGACAGTATGAACCGAGTTCTATGTTACAGCGTCAGAGTTTATTACAGCTCTGTGGTTGACCTTGCCTGTCACTGGTTGTCATGGTGATTGATGGGGACAACAGGAAGTCAACGTGTCTCTCCCTCCTAAAATAAACCACAGAAGAAGAGACAGACAGGGCACCACACCACCACCGCCACCCCCACCACCTCCACCACCTCCACCTCCACCAACCGTCTCCAAGACCCCACCCAGAGGATATCCGACTCGTGTGTGTGTGTGGCGCGCTGCTGAGGGGGATTCTGTAATATACGGCAAGCACTATTTTTGTCATCCGGGCCCCGACACTCAGAGTGTACAGATTTACTGAGCATATAAAATATTGTATATATATTGCAAGAAGGAGAGAGGAGGGATAGAGACGTATAGTGTGAGAGAGAGACAGACAGATAGACAGACACAGAGACAGAGACAGAGAGACAGAGAGATAGATAGATAGATAGACACACACACACAGAGGAGTCTACAGATATACTCTATCTCCTCCTCTCTCTATGGGAAACGTATGATTGTCAAGGATCACACACACACTCACACACACACACTCACACACACACACACACACACACACACACACACACATTTCTCTCAGAAGGAGATCACAACATTCCTGAACAATGTGAACATTGTTAAGAATAACCTCCATTAGACTGTGGTTGGGAGTGTGTGTGTGTGTGTGTGTGTGGTGTGTGTGTGTGTAACCAGACCTTGCACGCAGGTCTGAAGAAACTACTCATAAAGTACTATACTGCAGAAGTATGAAAAGTATTTCAGGGTAAGATTCCATCGCTTGTAAACCTCTCCAGATCACTTTACCTTTACCAGCCGGTCAGAGTAACTAACTAGATCACTTTACCTTGTCAGCCTGTCTGCCTGCACGTCTGTCGGCTTGTCTGTCTGTCTGCCTGTCTGTCTGACTGACTTCCTGTCTGCCTGCATGCCTGTCTGTCTGCCTGTATCTCTAAGCTGTGAAAGCAACCACGGCCTCCCTCGTCTCTTGATGGGTTGCCGAGGGAACGGTTGCCAAGGAAGCGGTGTGGGCGGCAAGCAACAAGGCAGGGTTCCGGTGCTCGCTCGCTCCCCCTCTCTCTCTCCCTCTATCCCTCCATCTCTCTCTCTCTCTCTCTTTCTCTATCCCTCATCTCTCCCTCTCTCTCTCTCTCTCTCTCTCTATCCCTCTCTCTCTCTCTCTATCCCTCAATCTCTCTCTCTCTCTCAACGACCTACTTCTCAATTCTTCTCAGGAAACACCACCATTCCTGACAGGAGAGCGAGAGAGAGAGAGGATGAGAGGGAGAGAGAGAGGGAGAGAGAGGGAGAGAGAGGGAGAGAGAGAGAGAGAGAGGATGGAGAGAGGGGGAGAGAGAGGGAGAGAGAGGGAGAGGGAGAGAGAGGGAGAGAGAGAGAGAGGGGGAGAGAGGGTGGGGTTCTCGTGGGTGGTGGAGGACGAGGAACAGGCAGAAAGTCCCAGGGAACACGTTGTTATGGAGACCAGCTGGATCTGGTCTTAATGTCCCAACTTTCCAGCCAATCACAGTCCGCCCGGCCCTGTCCTCGGCCAATCCCCACGTGTCCATCGCGAAGCAGCCCCTCCCACACTCATCTCCTGTCTGCCTGCCTGTCTGTCTGTCTGTCCGCCTGTCTGTCTGCCTGATGGCCGGGTGGACACCATGGTGACAGCCTCCAGGTCGGACCCAGGTTATTGGCCACAGAACCAGGAAGAGCTGACCATATGGACCGCAGCCCGGAGGAACCTTCTACTGCTGCTCCAGGGACACACACTCTCTGGTGACACACACACACACACACACACACACACACACACACACACACTGCAGAGCCTCCATCTGCACATGGCAGTGCATGTTGTCATCACCATGGATACTAAGTCGACACACACTCCACACACACCACCACACACACACACCACAACACACAACATATATAGGCTTATATTTATAGCAAGGTTGCTAATTCTCCCTCATGAATGATTAACTCTACTGGGAGACGACACACCCTCTACCACTTCCATCTATCTATCGATCTATCAATCTATTGATCTATTTATCTATCTATTTATCAACCTATATATCTATCTACCACTCTATCTACCTACCACTCTATCTATCTATCTACCACTCTATCTATCTATCTATCTATCTATCTATCTATCTATCAGTGTATTTAGTAGATAGTATTTGTAGTACTTGTAGGCAGTCAGAGTTGTAGGGGGCGGAGCCTCCATGTCTCCTCCCCCTCATCCATCAGCCTCTCCTGCTCAAACCAGTCACACAGGACTCTTAAAATTGCTATAACGTGTGTGTGTGTGTGTGTGTGTGTGTGTGTGTGTGTGTGTGTGTGTGTGCCACGTGTGTGTGTGTGTGTGTTGTGTGGTGTGTGTGTGTGTGTTGTGTGTGTGTGTGTTGTGTGTGTGTGTGTGTGTGTGTGTGTGTGTGCGTGCCTGTGGGTGCCCCTATGTGTGTGTGTGTCTGTGCGTGCCAGTGTGTGTGTGCCTGTGGGTGCCCCTATGTGTGTGTGTGTGTGTGTGTGTGTGTGTGTGTGTGTGTGTGTGTGTGTGTGTTAGTTATTATTAAATCAGGTGACTCAGCAGTTAAACCAGTTTGAACATCCAGATGGTTTCGTTTATACCACTCCGTGTACCGTTGTGTTGCCTTATACAGGTAAGAACACTGTGTGTGTGTGTGTGTGTGTGTGTGTGTGTGTGTGTGTGTGTGTGTGTGTGTGTGTGTGTGTGTGTGTTTACCTTCTCTGCAGCTCCAGCTCCTCTGCTGAGGGGCCATTCTGAACTGAAGGGCCTTGCCTGGTAGGACCTAACACACACACACACACACACACACACACACAGAGTCAATGTGAAGTCACGTCACATTGTATGACACCGTTATACATGAACACAGATGATATGTATGACATGTTAGCGGTCGCGTCGTTCAGTTCTATTAGCTTCATCGTTTAACCTCTTCTCTCACCTAGACACACAACCAGCCAATCAGAGAGCTTAATCTATTAAAGACCAACCTATCAGAGAGCTCAACCAATTAAAGACCAACCTATCAGAGAGCCCCGCCAATTAAAGACCAACCTATCAGAGAGCCCCGCCAATTAAAGACCAACCTATCACAGGGCTCAACCAATTACAGCTCAGCCTATCTATGTTCCGGGTGAGAGGTCTTATCTAAAGAGGAACACCAAAAGGTCTCCTTATCAGGAGGTCACAGGTCAAAGGTTAGGGGTCAGCGTCTGGTAAGCGGCAAACAGGATGCTTTCTGTGTGCCTGTCTGTCTGGAGGAGGGAAAACGGAAATGTCTCTGACAGCCGTTAGTATTCAGCTAGTGGCTGGATGATGTCATAGAGAGAGAGAGAGAGAGACAGAGAGACAGATAGTGAGAGAGGGGGGAGAGAGAGTGTGTGTGAGAGAGAGAGAGAGAGAGAGAGAGAGAGAGAGAGAGAGAGAGAGAGAGAGAGAGAGGTTGAAGGCAGCTCTGATTACTAACTATTAAACACCCCTACCCCTCCTAACCAATCAGAGGCTCATGAATGGGCATGTGACTGAATTAGGGTGGGGCTCCGGTGGTTAGCATCAGACTAGCATCACAGCTAGCTTCCTTCTCCTAGCTGCGTGAATCACACTAACGACATTACTGCCACGTCTGATGAGGCTAGACACCAGAGACAGACCAACAACACACACACACACACACACACACAACACACACACACACACACACGACACCCAGACCACTCACACTCACACACACACATACACTACACACTCACAGCACACACACACAGACCAACACACACACACACACACACACACACACACACCAGACACACACACACACACACACACACACACACACACACACACACACACACACACACACACACACCAGACACTCACACACACACACACAACCAGACACCAATCACTCACACACACACCAGACCACTCGCACTCGACAACACACACTCACACACCACACAGCACACACGAGAGCACACAGCTACCACACACCAGGACACTCCAACACTCACACACACACACACTCACACACCACACACACACACACACACCACCAGACCACCACCACAACACCACACCAGACACACACACACACACCACACACCAGACACTCACACAACACACACACACAAAAGACAGCTCACACTCACACACACACACACCAGACACACACACACACACAGACACAGAAACCCACATAGACATGGTCGAGTCATAAAGCCCGACTAACATACTTCTGTTTCCGTGGCGACACCTATGGAATGCCTCACTGACGTTACCGTGGTGATACACAGCATCGTTACCGTAGCTACAACCGACGTTAAAGCCCGCACTTCCGTTACCGCGGCGATAACCTACAGGGGGTCAGGGGCAGGCAGGGTCTCCGCTGGCAGCAGACGTAGAGCCACAGTCTGTCCCGGGTCACACATGACACCAAGCCCGCCCAGACCCACCCCCCCCGCACCGCCCGGGACGCCACCGCGTGCAGAGACCATCGTCACCACCCCCCCCCCCCCCCCCCCCCCCTTGTAGCCCAGAAATAGTTCCTTGGACCCCAGAATAGTTCCCTGGTCCCCGTCTGGCCCGGTCCAGATGGAGCCCAGCGGACCAACAAACGCGATTCTTCAGGCAGAGAGCAGCTGAGGAGATGGCGGACTGATCCGGGTGCCAGGAGAGACCACACCTCCCGAGGAACCAGAACCCGCCTCACTAACGCTGGGGAGAGAGAGAGAAGAGAGAGAGATGAGAGAGGAGAGAGAGAGAGAGAGAGAAGAGAGAGAGAGAGAGATGGGGGAGGGAGAGAGAGGATGTGGTCCATCCACCTCTGATTGGCTGATAAAGTTGGATCAGTACTCCTGATTCATCTATATTATATGCTGGATGGACAGAGCACCTACATCTCTCAGTGTGTGTGTGTGTGTCGTGTGTAGTGTGTGTGTGTGTGTGTGTGTGTGTGGTGTGTTGTGTGCGTGTGTAGTGTGGTGGTCTGTGTGTTGTGTGTGTGTGTGTGTGAGTGAAGAGGAAACACTGGAAAGTACAATCCGTTTATCCATCCAATTCCTCACACACAACACTGCCGTGTCATCCCTGTCCTCTCCGGACGTCCTCTTAATGGGAGATACGGGCAGAGATGCTAACCTTGCTCACTACAGGCTAAGTGGCGTCAGGGAGGCTAACAGAGATGCTAACCTTGCTCACTACAGGCTAAGTGGCGTCAGGGAGGCTTAACAGAGATGCTAACCTTGCTAACTTTGGGCTAAACGCAGACAGCGTCCCTTATCTGCTAGCGGTGACGGCTAGCGTTACCTCGCGGTTCAGATGACACGCGGCAGCGAAATACCGCGGCTGCAGAGTGACATCATCCCGCATGTTTCACAGGTCAGACATCATGACCTCACGGCTTTACAGTCAGCTGTCGACGGGGTAAATAACTCTCTCGCCGCATTCTGATTGGATGACTGGTGACGGGTTAGTGTCAAAATGGGTTAGTGTTCTTCACAAACATCAAACATCAGAATGCATACAAGATCAATGTCTCTCTCTCTCTCTCTCTCGCTCTCTCTCTCTCATTCTATAGATTCACGTTCCCAGAAGAGGACAGAGGACACGCCCCCCTTTTAAACCACACATCACTCCGGCATCCGCTGCTCCTGTCTGATCTTCCTCGTTAAGATGCTCTCCCTCGTCATCCTCCAACAAGCTCTGTTATGAATTGATTTCATCGTCACCATGGATACATAGATAGATATATACCGTGTAGACAGTATGAACCGAGTTCTATGTTACAGCGTCAGAGTTTATTACAGCTCTGTGGTTGACCTTGCCTGTCACTGGTTGTCATGGTGATTGATGGGGACAACAGGAAGTCAACGTGTCTCTCCCTCCTAAAATAAACCACAGAAGAAGAGACAGACAGGGCACCACACCACCACCGCCACCCACCACCACCACCACCTCCACCACCTCCACCTCCACCAACCGTCTCCAAGACCCCACCCAGAGGATATCCGACTCCAGTGTGTGTGTGTGTGTGTGTGTGTGTGTGTGTGTGTGTGTGTGTGTGTGTGTGTGTGTGTGTGTGTGTGTGTGTGTGTGTGTGTGTGTGTGTTTATGAGTGACAGGAGGATAATCTGTGGGTCTGGGGGGTGTAGCACGACGGTATGGCGCCAGCCTAACGCTACGCTAACACTGCTAATAGCGGCGGGGATCTGCCCGACAACAAGTGACCTTCACCGGGTTTGGGGGTGAGGGGGGGGGCATCCTGATGCAAACCAGATGATGAGCAACACACTTTAGGGAGAGAGGAAGGGAGGAGAGGACAGGATAGGAGGGGAGAGGAGAGGAGAGGAGGGAGAGGGAGAGGAGAGGAGACAAGAGGAGAGGAGAGGAGGAGAGAGGAGAGGAGAGGGGGGAGTTAGGAGCAGAGGGAAGGGTAGACGTGTCCTCCAGAGACGTGATGGACGTCGTGTGGAGGCGCCGTTAGCCAGAGCGGCAGGGGATGCTAAGCTAAGCTAAGCAAACGAGGGCGCAGAGGAGCAGACGTCCTCGCATGACACAAGGAGTCATGTGTTGTTGTTGTTGTCACGGGACCCTCGGCGACCCCTTGGCTGATAGCATGCTAGCCTCATGCCTTAGCATCTCCTCACAGCCTGAGATAAACTCTCAAGACTCTCTCTAGAGGAGAGGAGAGGAGGAGAGAGGAGGACAAGAGAGGAGAGGAGAGAGGAGGGGAGTACCTCCATCCAGACAACAAGGCCGTTTGTCTGGAGTGTTGAGGTAACCTTGAGGAGGGCATCTCACCCCTGACCTCACCCTGTCACTCACACGTTCACCCTGAGCGAGGAGGAGGTGGCCAGCGGAGGCGAGGAGGTGAAGGCATTTGGGTCTGGGGGTCTGCGGGTCGGGGGGCTGGTCAGGTGACTGTGATGTCATCGCGTCGGTGGTCACATTCCGATGACAGAGCTGTCACCGGGGATGAGGTCGTCACCGTGACCCCCCCCTGAGTCAACGCCATCGCCTCTCTCCCCCTCTCCCTCTCTCCCACTCTTTTCGCCTCTCTCCCCCTCTCCCTCTCTCCCACTCTTTTCGCCTCTCTCCCTCTTTCCGACTCTTTTTTCCGCCTCTCCCCCCCACCTCTCTCCCCACTCTTTTCGCCTCTCTCCCTCTCTCCCTTCCCTCTCCCTCTTCATTCACCATCACTTCCTACCTCTGTTCATTTCAGTCACTTACAACTGTATATCTCCCCTCCCTCCCCTCTCTCTCTCACTCTCTCTATCTCACTCTCACTCTCTCTCTCTCTCTCTCTGTCTTGTTGTTTATCTCTCTGTCTCCCTTTTGTCTCTCTCTGTTTTCCTCTCACCCCCCCATCAGGCTGCTGGTTCTGTTCAGATGGAAACTATTCTGGGCTTTTTTTGAAAAGCTTACTCACACATTCCTTCATGCCACTGATATTTAAAGACACACACGCGAACACACGTGCAAACACACACACACACACACAGACACAGACACAGACACAGACACACACACACACACACACACACACACACACACACACACACACACACACCACACACACACACACACACACACACACACACACTGCAGTGCAAACTGAATGAGACTAAAGGAGAGGAGAGGAGAGGAGAGGCAAATAGAGAGTGAGGAGGGAGGAGAGGATGGATATGAGTTGAGAGGCAGATGGAAGAAAGGGTTGAATAATGAAAGAGGACACAAACATGGACTCCTCAGTTTCAAGTCCACTAAAAGCTTTTACAGTCCCTGTGCAGCCATCTTGACTCTGAACGTCCAGAACATTACAGAAAACCACAGAATGACCAGAACATAAGAGTCAAGATGAAGGACATGGCAGACTCCCTTAAGTTAGACACCTTTGAAAAAGTTCAGCCTTAAGTTAGTTATAGTTATCTATCTATCTATGTTTCTAAACATCTAGTCCAAGTTCCTGTCCTTCACACAGTGGGGGGGTCAGCACCCACTGGAGGGACTGATGGATGGTTGCCACGGGGATTGTCATGTCCACAGAGGATTGTCCGAGAATAGTGTGTCGCGTAGCCGGACCCGGTGAGGGACCAGAATATCCTCGACAAACAGAGGGGTGAGATAGGGCAGCCGGGCCGCGTTCCTCTAACCCGGGCGTTTGTCTGGGTCGGGGGGTCGGGGGCTAAACACACACTGCTCTTTGTTTGGGCTTGTTTTGCAATGGAAATGTTTCTCTCCGACGTCTCGATGGAACCACTGACAGCCTCCAGGGCCGACGCGCGGTGCCATGAAGACCACAAGCAGAGCAGAACAAACCCACAGTGAAACCCACCCGAGATCCTATTTACTGCGGTGGCTAATATTACGACTGGTGACTGGTGCAGACCGCGGAAGGAAAACACCGGCAGAAAAAAAACATCTCCTGGTCGCCATTCCTGACCTAAAGCAGTTGATTGGGGATGATTTCATCTCAAGTCAGCCTCGTTTGGCTGAGTCTGAGTCTGAGTCTGTAATGAAATTCACTGCATCTGAAATGTATAAAATATAAAACCCATTTGGGAGCGGGTGGGGGGTGTCTGGATCGGAGTGAGTCAGTGCTCTCCAGACCCCCGGATTGGGAGGCCCTGAAACTTTAACGTCTCAGGACCCAAAAGATATTGTCTGTGTGGTGTCACCTCCTACTGGACCGCAAACCTCTCCTAGTTGGAGGAACGAACGCTGCGCCGAGACCATCATAGAGACATGACTGGTGCTCTGACTGGGATGAGGATGATGAGGATGAGGGTGAAGATGCGTCTGTGTGAGTGAGAGATAGGTAAAGAAGAGAGAGAGAGAGAGAGAGACCGAGGAAGACCGAGGGAGAGAGGGGGGAATAAGAGAGATGGGTGAGAGAGTTAAGGATAAGGAGAGAGGGGGAGAGAGAGAGAGAGAGAGATAGAGAGAGAGAGAGAGAGAGACCGAGGAAGACCAAGGGAGAGAGGGGGGAGTAAGAGAGATGGGTGAGAGAGTTAAGACAGAGGGAGCAGGAGAGTCCGAGGAGGGAGGGAGGCGGTTTAGGGTTCTGGTCGACATCTCTGGACCGGCTCAGACCGGTCCCTCTCAGCAGGGAGCCTGGACCTGAGCCCGGACCAAATGAAAACCAGAACCAGGCGGCTTGAGCTTCATTCACTCAAAGGGGAAGTCCGGGCACGCTAGCGTTAAGCTAACAATATGCTAACACTATGCTAATCCGAGGACACAGCGATAGGCTGACATCACCGGACCAACTCACCGATGTGTGTCGGTCTGAAAGCGCTCACGTTTCACACGATAACAGACCAACACACTGAACATACGTGCACCCGGGTGGTGAACATACGTGACGAACGTGACGAAAGCGTGAATATGTAGAATCAAAGAGTTCAGGGAAAGGTCAGAGCTATGATTATAGGTAATCTGAGATTCTCTCTCTCTCTGTCTCTCTCTCATTCACTCGGACCCTTTGACTCCTGCTGGTCTATTACAGTCGCATTATCTCACTCTCCCTTTCACACACACACACACACACACACACACACATTTCTTCGCACCACATTAGCATGGTTAGCATGGCTGTGTGCCGCGGTCTCTTCCCAGTTGTACAGATGGACAACAAGCTCCTCCCACATGTTCTCTGTTGCCATGGCTGCGATACATTCTGCCCCCATTTTGACAAACATTTTATCTGAGTCATGAGTAACATTGAGAGTTTCCATTCCTGGCTGGAGCCTCAAACAACCTCAGCACTCAAGAAACATCTCAAGCTTTGAGGCTCCGTCCAAATATGTGTTACTACCCAGGTGTGTTACTACCCAGGTGTGTTACTACTCAGGTGTGTTACTACTCAGGTGTGTTACTACTCAGGTGTGTTACTACTCAGGTGTGTTACTACTCAGGTGTGTTACTACCCAGGTGTGTTACTACTCAGGTGTGTTACTACTCAGGTGTGTTACTACTCAGGTGTGTTACTACTCAGGTGTGTTACTACTCAGGTGTGTTACTACTCAGGTGTGTTACTACTCAGGTGTGTTACTACTCAGGTGTGTTACTACTCAGGTGTGTTACTACTCAGGTGTGTTACTACTCAGGTGTGTTACTACTCAGGTGTGTTACTACTCAGGTGTGTTACTACTCAGGTGTGTTACTACTCAGGTGTGTTACTACTCAGGTGTGTTACTACTCAGGTGTGTTACTACTCAGGTGTGTTACTACTCAGGTGTGTTACTACCCAGGTGTGTTACTACTCAGGTGTGTTACTACTCAGGTGTGTTACTACTCAGGTGTGTTACTACCCAGGTGTGTTACTACTCAGGTGTGTTACTACTCAGGTGTGTTACTACTCAGGTGTGTTACTACTCAGGTGTGTTACTACTCAGGTGTGTTACTACTCAGGTGTGTTACTACTCAGGTGTGTTACTACTCAGGTGTGTTACTACCCAGGTGTGTTACTACTCAGGTGTGTTACTACTCAGGTGTGTTACTACTCAGGTGTGTTACTACTCAGGTGTGTTACTACTCAGGTGTGTTACTACTCAGGTGTGTTACTACTCAGGTGTGTTACTACTCAGGTGTGTTACTACTCAGGTGTGTTACTACTCAGGTGTGTTACTACTCAGGTGTGTTACTACTCAGGTGTGTTACTACTCAGGTGTGTTACTACCCAGGTGTGTTACTACTCAGGTGTGTTACTACTCAGGTGTGTTACTACTCAGGTGTGTTACTACTCAGGTGTGTTACTACTCAGGTGTGTTGGTACCCAGGTGTGTTCAGGGTGCGCGGGCGCGGTGTGGGCGTGTCCTACCTGTGTCCTGGGAGTTGAGCACCTCCAAGGCGTGCATCATGGCGCTGGCGAACACGTTGGCGTCTTCCTTGCTGCCGAAGTTGAGGCCGTACACCTGGCGGGCGTCGCGCCACTGGTGGAAGGTGGGCGTGGCCTGATTGTACTTCAGCCCCTTGGGAATGGCACAGTTTATCACCACCTGCAAGAGACCCGCCTTCGTTAATAAACCGATTAACCAATTAACCAATTAACAAATGAGTAAGGTGTAGATAAACAAATTCATTAATAAACACACATTGACGACGTCATTCATCAATTACGTGTTAGTCTATTTACGTTGTTTATTTAGTTTATACATACAAGTACATGTACATAAACGTATTAAAAAACAACAACTTTAAAACGATGTTAAAGTTAGGTGACTGTATCGTGTGTTTATACATCTATACAAGATACTGTATATATATTTAAATAACTTCCATCCACATCTAAATCTGAATCTAATATTACAACATGTTGCAGATTTGGATTTAATGTCATTTATTTATACAGCTAACACAACTCGTCATGCTGCTTAACCCTCGTTATTGACAGTACAGCGACTACACATCCCGAGTAACATGACGTCTTTATCTCATGTTATAGTGTTCAGTGGCTGCGCCGCGCGCTCATAAAAAGAACACACCGCGGCATTTAATCCGCTTCAGATGCTAACAGATGCTAACGGCTAACAGCTTGTGTTTAAGTGTCTTTGGCTCCCGAATTACTGCTCCCCGAGGAATACACACACACACACACACACACACACACACACACACACACACACACACACACACACACACACACACACACACACACACACACACACACAGACACACACACACACACACACACACACACACACAGACACACACACACACACACACACACACACACACACACACACACACACACACACACACACACACACACACACACACACACACACACACACACACACACACACACACACACACACACACACACACACACACACACACACACACACACACACACACAGCACCACACACAGACCACACACACAGAACAGACACACACACACACACACACACACAGCACACACACACACACACACACACACACACACACACACACACACACACACACACACACACACACACACACACACACACACACACACACACACACACACACACACACACACACACACACACACACCCAGGACATGTGTGAACATCCCCTCGCATGCGGGAGGCGTGTGACATGTATAAAAGTTGTGATTGATTTACGATGAGCAGAACATGTGAAGCCTGCGTGGGAAAGTTTCACAGCAAACCTGTTTAAACACTGACTCACGCACACGCAACCAGACTCACACACACGCAACCAGACTCACGCACACGCAACCAGACTCACACACACGCAACCAGACTCACACGCACACGCAACCAGACTCACACACACGCAACCAGACTCACGCACACACACGCAACCAGACTCACGCACACGCAACCAGACTCACGCACACGCAACCAGACTCACACACACGCAACCAGACTCACACACACGCAACCAGACTCACACACACGCAACCAGACTCACGCACACGCAACCAGACTCACACACACGCAACCAGACTCACACACACGCAACCAGACTCACACACACGCAACCAGACTCACGCACACACGGACCAGACTCACGCACACACAACCAGACTCACACACAGCAACCAACCTCACGCAACTCACACACACGCAACCAGACTCACACACATGCAGACCAGACTCACACACACGCAACCAGACTCACACACACGCAACCAGACTCACGCACACACAACCAGACTCACACACACACAACCAGACTCACACACACACAACCAGACTCACACACACACCAGACTCACACACACAACCAGACTCACACACACACAACCAGACTCACACACACACAACCAGACTCACACACACACAACCAGACTCACGCACACGCAGACCAGACTCACGCACACGTAGGTCATAGGTCGTAGGTCAGAGGTCATGGGTGGTAGAAGAGACCCGACTACGACCTGGGCCCATAGAGGCCTCCATGGCGTGGTGGGGGTGGGGGGTAGGGGGTACTGACCTGGTGGTCCTGGATCTTGCGGCCCACCACGCGGAAGGCGTTGTTCCCGGTGTGGTGGTAGATGTGGACGCGGCTGAACCCGGTGGAGCCGCCCGCCGGGACCCACTTCTTGTTGCCGTCGTCGTACACCATGACGGCCGCCCGGGCCTGGCAGATACTCTGCTCACTGGGGACAGGAAACAGGAAGCAGGAGGGTTAGCTCACTGGCGACAGGAAACAGGAAACAGGAAGCAGGAGGGTTAGCTCACTGGGGACAGGAAACAGGAAGCAGGAGGGTTAGCTCAC